>VWZK01008565.1:14598-147103 GCA_013396935.1 Baryphthengus martii | reverse complement strand
GGACTGGCGGCGGCTGAGCGCCGTGGACGTGGAGCGAGTGTCGCGGGAGGGGGACGTGGCGGCCCTGCAGGAGCACCTGGAGCACGTCACTTTCTGCAGCGCCGAGCGGGAGCGCTGCCCCCACTGCCAGGGCCCCGCCGACCCGCTGCTGCTCAAGCTGCTGCGCCTGGCCCAGCTCTGCACCGAGTACCTGCTGCACTCTCAGGAGTACCTCAGCGCCCAGCTCGGCAGTCTGGAGGAGGCCCTGCGAGCAGCGCAGGCCCAGCGCGACCAGGTGGGCAAGGAGGTGGCCCATCGCTTGCAGGAGATCAAGGCACTCAAGGAGGAGTGCCGGCGGAGGAAGAAGATGATCAGCACCCAGCAGATGATGCTGGAGGCCCGAGCCAGCTACCACCAGGTGAGAGGATAGGTCCTGGCGGCCCAGTCACCCACACCTTGCCAGCTCCGAGTGCACCAGAGACAGGCAGCAGAGCAGCCCCATTCTGCTGGGGCACACAGTTGGTTGCTGGGCAAGAGGTTGGAGCTGCAGGGACTGGTGACCCTGAAAAAGGTGCATCATTTGCAGGTACTTCGCTTCCCATTTGTATTTCACAGCTGTTTGGTTGGTATCACAGCATTTGGGAGAGTGCTACATCATCTTTAACAGGTTTTCTTCTTACTAACAAGTGTTCTTTATTCTTGAATTTACTTTTGATGCACCTTAAGTCTGATACACACAAAATCGGTGATAAATGTGTTACTGCCTTCTGTTGCTGTCTTTCCTTGTCTGTCAACTACGTGGTCAGAAAACACACAGGGCAAATGCATCTCAGCTGGTGCTAAACAGTAACCTACTGACCAGTCTGCAATCTGTCACTGTCCTGCAGTAATGTTCTCCAGGCACAAAGTTTCTGCTTGTGAGTGTGACTCAGAAGTGACTCAGTCATGACACTAAAGAGCTTCAGTGAGGTAACTCAACCCTAACTCCACAACAATCTGTTTCTTAAGGGTCCTTCCTAGGAGCTTTAGTACATTGCTGTTCTGAGTCTGTGTTGTGGCACTCTGGTATTCTGGGAGAGGTTTTCATGTTACTAGGTGTAACAGTTTAATTTAAATATTTTTCAGCTTTTCAACAGATTTCAGAAATGCAGACTACAGCTTCTAATGTAGTCTGAAGTCTAGAGAGTACACTGGACACAGACTTGACGTGATTTCATGCTAGTTCTTTGTGTCTATATGTTTAAAGTTACAATTTTTGTCCTGATTTTTAAAAGTTCTCCTTAATATGGAATAGTTGCAGTACAGAACCAGTGCAAGTTTTAATGTAGTATGTACAGTTTTATCCCAAAGTATAATACCGGTTTCAGCAGGCTGGCAAAGTTTAATATTTTAAGACATAAACTGAGTTACCTCCAGTATTTCTGTAAGGTAAATTACACCTTATGCCCCAAGAGTAGAGCTATACATATGGTAGACTTCATGGGAACCTGGTCTTAGTGCATTTAAGCGTTAGTCTTAAGGACAAACTACTCGTAGCAATCATTCTAAAGAGCATTTATGCAACATACAGAACAGTTTGTCTGGCTTGTGTTGCAAAAGAAAAATGATTGCATGGACCATTTTATGTGTAAACTTAAACTATTCTCCGACTGTGATTGCCAGATGAATATTACCAAGTTCTCCAGAACTGTTTGTAGAATACAACTGTCTCAGTGGAAACTGAAGAACATGGTAGTGAACTTGGCTTATCACTGATCTTCTGTTCAGTGGCATTTACAATAAAGCAGAAACAAAGTTATTTCCCATTTTTAATGTAATTTCATATGAAGTAAACATCTGCCCTCTCCTTTTTTTTCGCTCTCTATTAATAAATTCTTCTCTCTACAAATTATTTTGCTTCACATGGGAGAAATGAGTTGAGAGCAGTGTTGAACGGTTTCTGCAGTTCCTACTGTGTCAGAATCTCAGGATTCTGAGTGTGAATGCTTGAGATAAACTCTTCCTAGGGTTTGTAAATGCAGAGCAGCAATGTGATTAGTAAACAAAAATTGTGTCTTAGTTATGTGTGACATGATCTTGGCTGATCTGCAAAGCCAGATAATAGAGGTTTTACTGGTGTTCCTGAAAGGGTGGTTTGGATTCCACCCCCTCAAAGTCTTGACTGTTTTGCAAGCAATCCTGTAAATAATTACTTGCCTTTTTTAGTAGAGTTACACTTTATAGCTAATGGAACCATGCTTTGGAATTCAGATTTAATGCCTTTTATTCACCACTAATGTAAGTCTGACCATGAAATACTACTATAAAATGATACTGGTACCTACAAGTCATAAATTTAAGACTTGCTGGTCAATACCATCACCTGAGTAATACACATTTAATTTTAAATAATACTCTTTTTTTCACTTTTTCGTACTTTGTTGAGGAATCTTATGTTCTTATGCACAGTGTAGGCATAAAGTACACACTGTGAAAGGTATTTGCAAGAGTAACGTTACATAATTGAAAGCCTAAATATTCCCTGTGTTAGTCCTGTCTCCTGCAGTAAGAGCTTTCTCTTCCTACCAGCAACTCAAACTGACATGAAGTTTGTGCTTGAATGGCTAACATTATTTCACAGCCAATTTAATTTCATAAATCATGTGCAACGTGTTACACTGTGAGCTCCCTCTTGGTTGGCAGCAATGTTTTGCTACCATACTGTATCTCTTTACTTTGGTTTTATGTTAGCACTTTTTTGCATTTGTCCAACAAATTCTGTCTTAATAATTCATGCCTTCAGAGTTTACTGAAAGATACCTATATTTAATAGGCTACCTGATTATCCATGGCAGTATTTCAGATGTTAGATGGAATCTGGGAATTTGATTACAGTAAATCTGGATCTGAATTACTCGAATCTGTTAAGTCAATCTTTTACAGTCATACCACACTGATGAGGAAGAAGGACCCAGCTGAATATTTGTGGTTTCTTAAAATATCTTTTTTTTAAGGAAAAAAAAAAAGGTGTAAGACAGAGGTAACAAGCAACTCTACCTAAAGCGATAAGGGGCTTTGATTCAAAATCTTACCAGTATATTGCAAAATCTGTAGATGTAGCTTCTGTCTTTGTCCCATCCGTCTGGTTTTGATATTCTGAACATTAGTGCAATCTCCTTTGAAGGTAAAAAAAAATCTTTTAAAATGATTGAGATCCAAATTTGACTTAAAATAGGAATTAATTTACTTATTATTTTTTAATTTGAATTTTATAGGAACACTTCGGAAGGGTGTTAGGTAGCGTATGCATGTATACATGTGCCTTTTCTTACAAAATTATGTATTGTTACCTTATTTTGGTTGAAATGTTTGACCTTTTTGCATATCTGTGGTCCTTCTGGTATTGTCATCTTATAACTCATTTATGTGTGCTCAAACCTATCTTTATTGTGTTTTGTTTTTTGTTTTTGTTTTTTTCTGACTGCATGGTGTTCTCTTTTACTGTGATAGAAGAATCTTAACACCAGAGCTGCTAGTTGGCTGGAGCTGGTGTGTATTTTGCTGCATAGTGTTGACTTACTTTTTCCTGGTACTTCTCTACCTATCTATAATTCATCTATTACCTGTGGTTTATGTCTAAATTTAAAGAGTTTGCACAGTGCTAGCACAATGGGGTTCCTGCCCATGAGCATCACTAAGAGGCATTAAATAACACAAATATATTAATAACTTCACAGAAATCTGTCGTTGTGAGAATTTTAGTCATTGTTCTTGTGAAAGTGAATTTTATTGAAGTTGCTCTCTTTTAATGTCTGGACAAAATGTAATAACCTTAACTGTTGCTCTTACCAAATAGATGTTACTACTAATAATGAAAATGTTTATCTGTTGGGTTTTTTTGTAGTGTCAGTTTTGTGAAAAGGCGTTTATGAACTATTCTTTTTTACAAAGTCACATGCAAAGGCGTCATCCAGAAGAATCTCAGATAGGTACGTACTTCAATGTTATCCCAAAAATTAAGAGAAATCATTTAGAAAAGTGTAAATACAGTGGGGATGTGCAGTCCATGCTTTCGTATAGCTGGGAAGAATGATTTTCATGTTCCATTCTTAGGTGGCAGATACCAATTTGTGTGAATGCAAGCAACAGCAACTGACAAAATGCATTGGGCGACGTACGTTTCAGTCTCTGGAAAATAATTGACAAAAATTACGTGCCATATTTACAGTATCTTTTGGAACTAACATTTTCTCTGCATAATTCAGTCAACAGCAGATTTCAGAGCACAATTTCTCTTTAGGAATGTGTGTTATGAAGGTGTGGATAAAATGAACATGTTGCTTTAAGGAACATAGGTGTTGTGAATATATATGAATTATTAGTATAGAAGTAGTCCAACTCACCTGACATCAGTTTGAATAGAATCAGGCTCTCCCAAAGTAAAATGACTGTGAAATATAGTGAGAAAAGCAAAGTGTCAAGAATACTCAAAGTTAATGCATCTACGATAATTTTGGTTGCTGTACCACTAATTTATATACTTTTGTCTCTCTTCATTTAAAAATGTTTAGTCTGAAAAACATTGCTCTCAAAGTTTGTTTCATTCATCTCTGAATCCTGTCCTTCTTCTTAGGCTGCATACTTATGATTTGTTGCTAAGGACTGACAAGTATTGACAAATGATGGTGATGAGAAGTAAATTCGAACAAAAAGGATTTGGGAGGAGAAAGAATGGGAAGATTCTAGCAAGATCCGAACTGTAGCTTGATAGGCAGATAAACCAGCAGGAATAGTGAGAGGGGTCTGAGTAAGCAGAAGTAATATATTGTGAGAAGAAAGAATCTCTTGTGCACTTTACACTTGATAAAAGTGATGGTGTAAGATGCTGCAGAACCAGTTGTACTAATTCACAGAATCACAGAATATCTTTGGTTGGAAGAGACCATCAAGGTCATCTAGCCCGACCTTTGACCAAACACTGCAAGCTCACCACTAAACCATGTCCCCAAGCACCAGGTCTACACTCCATTTAAATACCTTCAGGGATGGTGACTCCACCACTGCCCTGGGCAAACTATTCCGATGTTTAATAACCCTTTCAGTGAAAAAATGTTTCCAAGTGTCCAGCCTAAACCTCCCCTGGTGCAGCTTGCATTCGTTACCTCTGGTACTGTCACATGCCACCAGGGAGAAGAGGCTGTCCCCCTCCTCACTCCAACCTCATTTCAGGTAGCTGTAGAGAGCGAGAAGGTCCCCCCTCAGCCTCCTCTTCTCCAGACTAAACAACCCCAGCTCCCTCAGCTGCTCTTCATAGGACTTGTGCTCTAGGCTCTTCACAAGCCTCGTCCTTCTCTGGACACACTCCAGCACTTCTATGTCCTTCTTGTAGTGAGGGACCCAGAACTGAGCACAATATTCAAGGTGTGGCCTCACCAGTGCCGAATACAGGGGGACAACCACCTCTCTATTCCTGCTGGCCACAGTGTTTCTAATACAAGCCAGAATGCCACTGGCTTTCTTGGCCACCTGGGCACACTGCTGACTCATATTTAATTAACTGTCAACACCCCCAGGTTGTTTTCCAACTTGCAGCTTTCCAGCCACACA
Source organism: Baryphthengus martii (assembly GCA_013396935.1). Lineage (NCBI taxonomy): Eukaryota > Metazoa > Chordata > Aves > Coraciiformes > Momotidae > Baryphthengus > Baryphthengus martii. The sequence continues at coordinate 141,538 of VWZK01008565.1, read as the reverse complement.
TCCCCAAGTCTGTAGCTTACCGTGGGGTNCAGTCAGCTAGGACCTTCCTGGTTAGCCAGGACTGTTGATAAATAATGGAGAGTGGTTTGGTGAGCACTTCTGTCAGCTCCTTTAGTACCCTTGGGTGGATCCCATCTGGTCCCATAGACTTGTGCCCATCTGTGTGGCACAGTAGGTCACTGATCATCTCCTCCCGAATAATGGGGGCTGTGTTCTACATCCCATCCCCATCTTCCAATTAAGGCAGCAGCTGGCATTGCTGACAAAAACTGAAGCAAAGTGGGCATTAGGCAGCTCAGCCTTTTCCTTGTCTTATGCCACAAGGTCCTCTCTTGCATCCAGTAGAGGGTAGAGATTCTCCTTAGCCCCTCTTTTACTGTTAACGTACTTACAGAAACACTTTTTGTTATCTTTACTGATGCTGGCCAGATTAAATTCTGGATGAGCTTTGGCCTTCCTAATTTTCTCCCTACATAACCTTGCAACAACCTTTATCATATAATGAATTAGTCTGAAATTGCTGTATGAGGGAAATAGTCCATGTAGTTATTTCTGAAATAATATTCTGCATAGCGCTGAGATTCCTGAATGATAGACTAGTAAAACCTTGGTAAATTGATGAAGTGTTTCAAGATTAGAGATTGTTACAGTTTTTGCATATTTTAACACTTTTTATTACAGTGACATTCCCTCTGACTCATTCTAAATAAATAATGAGTTGTATTCCAAATGGACTCCTTATAAAAATTATTTGGAATAAATTAAACGTAACAGAATTGAATAATTGAGGTTCACTTTGTCCTTCATACATATTTTTGGGGGCCTGTGTTGTTTATATTCCTTTGAAATGAAGTTATCTAATACTTTTTCTTGTAGATATTTCATAAAGTGTTTCATGTCAGTAATACCAATATTTTTCAGTCTTTGATCAGTCCAGAGAAGGCATCTCTGAAGAACTGTGGTAGTGGGAGTGGAAATGGTCTATAAGAGTCAAACTTCATTAAAACGTTTTTGAAATGCTATAGAAACACATTTGCAGTGTCACATTTCCAGAAATTACAACAAACATTTTTAAAATCTTTGTTTCTTTCAAACAGAACAGAAGAAGAAAGCCAAGACAGACAAATTGCAGGATGAGATTGATAAACTGAAGGAGCAGTTGCAGCTCACCAAGTCCCAGTTAGAGGCTGAACAACAGGCAAATAAGGTCAGGTTTTCTAAGAATGTGTATTAAATAATATGGACCTCTCAAAAGAATCATAGAATTGTTCTGGTTGGAAGAGATCTTCCAGATCATCAAGTCCAACTGTTAACCCAGCACTGCCAGATCACCACTTAACCATGGCCCTCAGCGCTGCATCTACACGTCATTTAAATCCCTCCAGGGATGGTGACTTAACCACTTCCCTGGGCAGCCTGTGCCAGGGCTTTATAGCCCTTTCTGTGAAGAAATTTCTGTGAAGAATTAGTGCTTTGAACTGTGTTCATTGATTTTGTAACTGGAACAGAACACAAATGTATTTACATTTTGCGTGCCTGGCAGCAGTGGTGCTTAGGCATTAGAGCCTGTCTCCCCCTTGCCTCCTCATAATTCTGAACGTCTGCTTTCTCCATACTTTTGTTTTAGACATATTTTAAATGTGAATACTTAAGAGAACGTTTCTGTTAGCGCTTGCCAGTACATAAAATAAGTATGGCCTGTTACTGAAGCAGATAAAATTACCTTGCTGTGGTGAAGTCTAAGCTGTGTTTAATACAATATTTTGTGCTGATTAAAGATTTCCTACATATGACTATGATTTTATATGTGACTTTATAAACTGAGTAAGATTTATTCTTTGCTATGATGAACTGTACGGTCTAACAGAGGTGTAAAGCAGTTAAGGAAGAGAGAAGAGGTTGAGAAGAAACAAAGCAACCTAGACTTTGCATGCTGGTTGGTCTTTATAAATACTTAGAGTTTGGTTGACCAGATGGCCAAAGCAGAATGTAATCTCAGCTAAAACCAGAATGTTTTAAAAGCTGTAATTATCTGCTCATAAGCCCATAACGAGAAAAAAAAAGAGTCTGTAAGTTACATGTTTCCATTCTTTTAAAAGCTTGATAATTTCAGATCACATCATATTTTTCACTTCTGTTTAAGTAAATAGAAACAGTTAATTTGATATTGAAATAGAGATGGATGTTTTTTTAAAAGGGGAGAGACTTTGTGGTTCACTAAGGAACAAATTGTTGGCATCAGAGACAAGATACTTCTAATGCTTCATTTAAGTGTTGATTTTGGTATTGCAGTTTGTGCTGTATCACATTCAAAGGCGGGGTTTTGTGACTGTTAACGTAACCTGTGAGAGCCTTGTCTTAATATACCACCCAATATTCAAACCTTTTTAGTGGAGTTTGAATAAAAGCAACCAGTTAAGTTGAAAAACACTACATTTCTAATTTAAAGGGAATCAACAAAAGTACCGTTATTTTTTTCCTTGTTTTTAGAAGAAAAGCTGATCTTCTGTAAAAGAAGCAATATTTTTTTTCCTGAGCACAGCTGCAGACTCTCTTTTCTTCAATCCTCTTGTTTCCCTTCTCCTGGGACCCTTCAGCTTTCTGTTGATTTTTTTTTTTTTTTTTTTCATTTTCAAAAGTAACTGGATGACCAAATGAAGAGTGCGTGTAGAGAGTTTCACCTAGGAGTGCAAGCAGGGTCGGAATAGTGAGCCTTGGCTTTATCTGGACATCTGCTAGGTATTCTGCTCATTTATTCTGGGCCCCTGTCTTGAGAGATACATCTAGAACATATTTCTCTTGTCCCTGAAGCATTGTTCTTCTTATGAGATAGAACTTGAAGTATTCAATACAGAATTTTTTGGGTGCCCTAGGGACCTATTTTGAAGTCACTTGTCTTGGCTGAGACTCCTGGTTATAAGGGCACTGCCTAAAATGTCCTGCAGCTACAGCCTGCAGTGTTACACAACAAGAAGCTGTCAAAGCTTCTGTGTTTTTGTATGATGTCAGGGGAGATAGAAATGTGAAGTGTGACTAGTTGAAGTTTGTTTGCCATAACCAATATCCACCGTCAATTCAGGTATCATTATGCTGCTGTCTTTTGATTGAAAAAAAGCAGAAGATGTGGGTTTTTTTAACAGAACGTGTGGGATTTTTAGGACAACTGGTGTTTTTTGTAGGAAAACTCCTACTGGAGGTTATTTGGATAAAAACTGTCATCCTTGCAATTCTTGGTCCCTTCTACTGCTTTGAGGTGAAAGGATACAGAAGATCCTGTTCTTCATAAGTGTACAATGATTGCTTGTTAGAGAACAAATACAGAATGAAAATAATTCTATCTTCATCTACGTGATGATGGGTTCTGAGCTGAGTGTTATTAAGTAAAGGGTAGGATCTTAAGGGTGTGATACACAGTTCCAGGGAAACGTCAGCCCCATGGTTAGTAGCAGCCAGCAAAGAAAGTCAAGTATTACAGAGCATTCTGAAAAATCACTGTGCAAGGCACAGCTTAATTACATCTAGTCTCTTCATCTCAAAAAGGATATGATAAAATTCCAGAAGTTACGGAGATGGGCTACCAGGATGATCAGTCTGTACTTAGAGTGACTGAGTGTGGAAAGAGTTGTCAGTCTGAGAAAGAGAGAACAGCTTGGTGGGGATGGAGAGTGAGATACTGAGGTCTGCAAAGTCGTGAGTTCTATAGAGTCAGTAAGCATCAATCATTCACTCTCTTTTCCAGTTCAGGACTTAATATCCATCAAACAAACCTAGCAGGAGCCAGATGCAAACACATACACCGAAAAAAAAAAAGGTATTTGGGCTCTTCATGCAACTTGTGTTAGACCTGTGGAGCTCATTGGCGAAACACAACGGCAGTTGCTAAAAGCTGATGCAGCCACAGGGGACTACGCAAAAGTATATGAAGTATCAAAGGTTACTACTTTTAGAAAACTGTATCCAGGTGAGGAAGTCAGTCCTCTGAGCTGGAAACAGTTGGCAGCTTGGAGACTACTAAGGAGAAGGTGTGTGTTTGCTTGCCCTGGTGTTACCCTTTCACACCAGTACGCTTATGGCTTCTGTGAGAAACAGGATGCTGAACTCAGTGGATTTTTTTATATGACCATTCGTATTTTTTGTGTGGTTATTCATGTGTTCTTCAATGAAAAATAATGAGCTACCAAAACTTTTTGAAGTGTACTTGTTTTTCTAGCAAAATGAGTAGTTTGCTACTCCAGAATTCTTCAAAAACTGGTGGATTTTTATGTTTTTTTTGATGTCACAGTTGCCTGTTGAAAGTGATTGCTTCCTACTTATAGTTTGGGTGCTTGAATCAGTATTGCCTGTGGGGAAAAATAACAAATGATGTTTTTAAAATAATTTCAGGATTCTGAACAGCAAAAATCAAAAGAAGAAATTCTACAATCATTTCATAAATGGAAAGAGGAAGAAAAAGGGAAATTGGCCGATGAAATAGAAAAAGTGAAAGAGATGTTTATGAAAGAGCTTAAAGAGCTATCTTCAAGAAATTCAACATTAGAAAATGTAAGTTATTAATAACATAATTTCAGCGCTTTTTTTGATAGCATTGTTTTGAATGTATGAATCAGGCCTTCAGCAACCGAGTCAGTTTTTTCTTACTCCTCAAGCTTTGAATGCCTATTTATAGATTAGTAGATATTATTATTGCCATCTGTTAGGCACCCATTATACTAATATTCTCCTAATTGATGTGGAGGCGACTAATCTCTGCATTATAGTCCTGACAGCAGAACTGCATATGGTTTCAAGAGATACTCTGGAAATGCTTTCCAGAGTTTTAACTAGAAAGAGAATTGTAAAAGTAGAAGTGGGTTGGAAAACAAACATGTATGGCACTATGAGAGCAGCTTGTATTTGGTACCTGCTAGTTCCTGTGTGTATTTGCAAGGTATATTTTGTTAGAGGTATGTATTAATTATTATGTGAAGTTTTTGATAAATGCTGAACTTGTGAGAAGTGTCTGAGGCAACCTCTGTGTAATTACGCTTAAAGTAGACTTTGCATAAAATGACAGTTTTGGAAAATAAAATCTGCTTACATGTTCAGGTCTTCATTTTTTCCCTGCTCCTTTTAGCAACTGTTAGAATTACAAAAGTTCAGCATGCAACAAAAATCCAATTTAGGCACACTGACAGACAGCCAAGAATTTACAGAAGAGAAACCTCAGAGTCCTCAGGATTATCACAATGTGGTTAAACTTCTTGAAAAACAGGTAACAATAACTTAATGTACTGCTTTTGACAGACTACTTGTGATTTTTTCATTTTTGTGCATTTCCTAGTAGGATTTAAAATCCACATGTAAAATTCTCGTCTCTCTCAATGCCTAGAATAGTTCTTTTTAAAGATTTACTACTATTTAGTACAATTTTTGTAGTGGTAATCAAGTAATTATTTGTCTTATTCATTATAAATAAATTGACTGTTATTTATTGATATTCTCTTATTCTTCATTATTAAACATGTCTTGCTTTACTGAGTATGTTTACAGTTCAGTTGCGGAAGACTCTAATAAACCATTTGTGTCTGCTGATCTGTGAGGTCACTTGTGAAAAATTGAAATATTCCATTTTCCAAGATTGAAAAAAATAGACGTAAATAACCTTTTTGACAGGATTTGTCAACCTCTGGCTTTTGAGCCATATGAAGCACTTGAGGTTGCCTGATGCAACTTCTGCACTGGATCATCTGACCAGCACAGATGCTGGTGCTAGTGCACATCTGCTGGACACTCCAAAGTCCCGCCTGTGGGAATGATTGAGCTAGGAAGGGACACTGAAGCGAAGGTCATTGCATTGCTCCGAGACTCACCTGCATTCCCAGGTTGTTCCTATAAAAAAAAAAGAATTGTGAAGCCTTTGGAAATACCCACAAACCTTTTTCCTCTTGGTTTTTTTTACACTTTGAAGCATACATTAAATATCGCATGGTTCTTAGGATGTGAAGGTCTTTGTATGCTGCTGTTATCAGCTGGAAGTTTGGTTGCTTCTGCTGAAAGATGTGGAAAACTTAGTCAGCTTTCCTTTATTTTTTTCGTTCACTCTAAAACTCATATATTGATACTGGTTTTTGTTATCATGAGGTAAAATACATTGTAATGAGTGTTTGCAGTGACATTATTTGGGGGGAGAAAAACCTGCTCTTACTGCTCTTTTTAATACAGAGAGATGTATCAAAGTAATTATACTATATTTGTCACTCATAAGTGACTATATATACAAATTAAGGAGCAAATACGAAGTTTCTAGAGTGGAAAGAAAACCACATTAGGATGTGTAAAACTGCTGGTGACTTTTCTAAGTCTTAAATAGAGGTTTATTCAAATTTCGTATCATCAATAATCTTTTCAGTGCTTATGTATTATTTAGCTGCATATATTGAACTTAGCGCTGATGTGTTGCTAACAGGAATTAATCTTGATTTCCCCTATGCAGAAAAGCAAGTGGACCACTACAGTACAAGCTCTTCGTCATGAACATGAGACAGAAAAGTCCCTGGTAAGTGGCAGAACAAACCACTTGGACTAAAAGGAGACTTTTTTTCTTATTTTCTTCCCCTTTCAGTAGTTCTTGATATGTGTTTATATATCTGTTGGATTAGAAAACCTTGATATCAAGAGTCTATAATAAAGTGTGTTCTCTTAGATGTATTTATTGCCTCTGTATTTCTGTTATGCTAGGATCTTGACGTTTCAGTTAAGGCCAGAGTCGAAACAAAATTTATCATTTTAAGAATCTGACAGACACCTGAAACTGTATCTGTCTTTTGAAGAGCTTACAACTAATTCTGTGAGGACTCTATTGTGCAGTGTTTTCTGTATTATGTGGATAGTCGAGATATAACTTGTCGATATGTACCTTTCATCTACCCTGTACTTTCTGCTACCATAGACCTATGGCATATGTCTCAATCTTTTTTTTTTTTTTTCTCTTTTCTATCACTTCTCTGCTGCTTTTTCTGTTGTAGCTTTCTAATGCAGAATTTGTTCAGCTTTTCCAGGAAAAAAAAAACCCATGACATTTTATTTTGCATCGGTTTATATATTTTACTATACAAAGCTTTATTCCTCAGATTTTTTTTTATGTCTGCATTTCTTTTTAATCTCTTTCCTGCTTTGTTTCTCTTGCTTCTTTTCCTTTCATTTTCCTTTCATCTGCGTGACCATGTAAGAACTGAGCAGATCATAGTGGTCTGACCAATGCTTCTCCTCCTCTGGCAAGAAAGCAGTGAGGAGGAACCATGGAACGTTCCCCCAAATGGATGTAGTTAATGATACACCCACATACAATGCAAGAATAGAATAAGGGAGGAGGAATGTAAGTATTACTTTTGGGATGGTGCACCTAAAATATTGTTCGCTCTCTTCTACATTCAGAGCTAATGTATTAGGTTTATCATGCAAATTCACATCTCATCTCCTTGAAATATCGTTATTTGATACTGTTTATAACCATAACATTTTTATAGTTGTAAGCTTTTTCCTGCAATCTTGTTTTTAGGCAATCTCAGCACAGTGTTTATAAGTCCCTTTCTTTGTATTGAGCTTTAAGTGGTCTTCTTTGTGTAAATAAAAAGTGATCCAGACAGTGATTTTGTAATATATGCAACTTCCAGTGAAATCACAGAAGACATTAAGTTTTTGCTGGAAAAAAATACTAAAACTATTATAGCAAGTGTCATGCTTCAAAGTTCAAACAAGCATTAAAATATTTTATATGATACTACTATAAAGTTACTTTTCTTCTGATTGCTTTCTAGCTGCTGTCAGAGATTGAGAAGCTTAAATCATCAGTGAGAGAAGACCTGAATAAAAATAACACCTTTTACAAGAGGAGGATAGAAGAACTGGGACAGAGACTTCAGGAGCAGAATGATCTGATTATTACTCAGAAGAAGCAGGTCTGGTTTGTGAAGCAGTCTGTATTTCAGAGACCATAGAACACAGAGTGACACTTTACTAGCATTTATCTTTGATATATCTCTGGTTCCAAATTATTATTCCTAATTTGTAGTAGTGTTGCTGTAGTATTTTGGTTACACTTTGGAATCTATATTGATAGGATATAATAGATATGGAAAAGAGACACAGGAATGTAAACCAGGAGTTAAAACACAATTCAGAAGGAAAGGCTTAATAAACCAAACGTTTTTAATAAGTTTAGCAGCAAGTTGAAAGATTGCTAGGTTGCAGTCACCAGAAACCTCTACGGTTGAAAAGTCTCTCATAGTCAACAGGATTTAATCTACTACAAAATAATCATAATGAGATCTAGTGTTTGAAAACTGAAAAGACATGATTTTGCACACTAGAAGCACCATATTTATCACAATGAGAATAATTAAATTACCATATGAAATATAGCAAGAGCAAATGCCAAGTTCTTTACCTGCAACAGAATAATCCTAGTTATTCGAACAAATTGGGAGACAAGCAGCTGGAGAGCAGCCCCGCAGAAAAGTTTCTAAGGGATTGGGTTGATGACAAGTTGAATATGAGTTGTGTGCCTTAACAGCCAGAAGGACCACCTGTGTCCTGGGGTGCATCAAGGGCAGCACAGCTGGCTGGTCGAAGGAGGTGGTTGTCCCCCTCTATACTGCACTGGTGTGGCCTCACCTTGAGTACTGTGTGCAGTTTTGGGCACCTCAATGCAAGAAGGACACCAAACTAGTAGAGTATGTCCAGGGGAAGGTGACCAAAATGGTGAAAGGCCTCTGGGGCAAAACTTAAGAGGAGTGGCTGAGGTCACTTGGCTTGTTCTGCTTCAAGAAGAGAAGGCTGAGGGGTGACCTCACTGCAGGCTACAGCTTCCTCAAAGGGAGCAACAGAAGAGGAGGTTCTGATCTCCTCTCTCTAGCGACCAATGATAGGACGTGAGGAAATGGAATGAAACTGCATCAGAGGAAGTTCAGGTTGGACACTGGGAAAAGATTCTTCACTGAGAAGGTGATTGGGCCCCGGAACAGGCTCCCCACAGTAGTGGTCATGGTACCAAGCCTGTCAGAGTTCAAGGAGCATCTGGACAATGCTCTTAGTTATACGGTTTTATTTTAGGTAGTCCTGAGAGGAGCAAGGACTTGGACTCAATAATCCTTATGAATCCCTTCCAACTTGAGATAGCCTATGATTCTGTGAAATTATATGTTTGGAAATGAATTGGTTTTTCTTAACAAGATGCTTTTTTTTCAACATAACTCTAGATTTTTTTGAGGTGATTGGTGAGTGAAGATCTAGGTGGCCTGGAGTTTAGACTATGGCATGATTATGTTCCTCTATTAGATGGTGCATTCTTTACAAATCAACATCTTATTTTACACTTTTTCCTTGAGATTAATGTTAAATCTATACTTAAATGAAGGAACTGAAGAGATGAATAATAGCTTTTACATCTCCACCTTAACAAATTTGATAGCTGGAGGTAAATTTCTTGCAGTAGAGTGACCTTTTAAAACAGAATAGTATGACCACAGATGTAAAACAGTTTGCATGGATCCAAGTTTGATGTTTGTGAAATACAATTGTAAAAATCTGCATTTTTAATCCCTGAAAGCTGGAAGAGCTTGAGAAATAGCTGACACTTTTGTAGAATCCAAACTGAATGGACGGTCAATTGAGGCACTATTGGCTATAACCAAAACCATACAGTAAAGAGGACCAGAGTCCAGTACCTTGTGGCAACTGCAGCTTCCTTACATTGTTCCATGTCTATATGATTTGTGTTTCATTTCTGTTTTGAGAACTGGAGTGCAGGACATCATTTTAGTGATACAAGATTGAAGTTTCCAGTTTCTTTAGATGGAATTCCAGCCAGCTTCTCTCCCCTACACTCTCGGTTTTGTTCAGTGTGTATCCTGGGTGTCAGATAGACAAAGCTGTAGAGCAGACCGGTGAACAGTTCATACATTTAAAATCAATATGTAATTAAGTGTTTCCCTGGAGTAGAGCTAGGCTTGCAAATTGAACACAAATTGCTGAAGCAGTATGTACTGAAACTGTAGGTGCTGAAGTCGCTCGTAAGCCCACTCTTTGCGTCACTTTATAGCTTGTAACAATAGAGTGTACGAACCATGAGTTCACATAAGGCAACAAACAAAAATAAATCTTCAGCACTCATTAAACATAATTAAATATATATTTCGCAGTAGAATAGAGTTCCACAAAAGTAGTATTTTTCTCCCCAAAGCAAAACCAATAATTTCTGTTATGGAATAATACTGAAACTAGGTATTTTGTACTAAACGTTAGTTTCTAGGTGTTGATTGTTTACATTTGTAACTATTCATGTGTCTGTCTTTTCTCTTTTAGATAAAGGAATTGTCCACAAGATCAGTTACCAGTATTAAACCATATGATGGTAAGTACAAGCTGTAAGAAAAAGCAAATTCTGTTTATATTTCAGCAGCTTGGCTGAAACAAATGTTACAGATCATTAAAAAATACAGGCATCAACTTTACTAACTAAATATTGAAGTCAAATCAGTACTGTCAGTGTATTTGTGTTTCACAGCGTACCTGTCCATTTCCATGCCATCGTTTGCAACATTCATGTTCTGCAGCTGTAAGAACTGCCAGTGTACAAAGTTGTTCACTTGAGTAGTAAGGAGATGTGAAATACAGCAACTGGATTTTGTGTTATGTAAACAACTTTTGACTTTATGGAGTGCAGTTTTCATTGTTTTTTTCATTCTTGACTGTCCTTAAGCTGCAGAACTCACAAAAGGGGAAAGAAAGAGTAGACAAAAATGATTGATTTAAAGATAATTAATTAAAAGATCCAGATGTTCAAAGAATTTTAAGAGCTCTGACGTTTTTGTCTGTGCAGTGCTTTAACATCTGGAGTCCATTACAAATGGCTAAGCCTGATAATAGTGTTTTAGGATGTTGTCCTGTGGCATAAACGCCCGTATAGTTGAATGCTGCAGTTGCAGTGACTTAAAATAAGTTTAGTGCAATAGGCGATGACAGCGGAGTTACTTTTAATCCTAGTTTGTAAACCATCTTGCCCTACAAGCCAGACGTCGGCTTGAACTGAATCTAACATCAGGGAGCAGGTTTGTTTGGGGAGAGCACAGCGTGGCTGTACGGCTTTTCAACTGGAGCTGGTGCTACTCAGCCACGCTGAAGCACAGGCAAGTGTAAGACTGTGGTGCACAAGTTCCATTGCTCCCAGGCCTCAAGCTGCTCTGAGGACTGCAGAATTGAAGTGATAGTTCACTCCAAGGCCACGCTCTGCACTTGAGATAGAAAGGGTTTGTGCTAATTGGTAGCAAGTATGGGTGCAGCAGATCCTCTTTGGGAAATACAAGCCTCAATCACAGTTAAGTAGCTTTGGGCCAAGGCTTCTTCCCTGAGACACAAAGACAGCACACAGATGTGACCAGAGAGAAGATCACATTCCAATTCAGTGATTATTTAGTTGCTAGTTTCTTTTCCTGATTCTGGTTGTATTAAAAATATTAAGCATGTCTAGAGGCATCCTGTTATGTTGTGCAGGACCATTTTTTCCTTTGTAAATGATTTGTTTAACTTTTGCCCACGAAAGCCAAAAAGTAGATCATCTATAAATATGATTAAGTATCGCTATGATTAAGAATCTGCGTATGTCTGTTATTGTTTACTATAATACAGTTAAATTATTTTTCACTTTTATACTGTTTTAGTGAACACTACTGTAGACCATCTTGAAGAATCTAAACCAAGTCTACCAGTGATGCATGGTAAGGTTGTTTGGTTTATTTTTATAGGTCCAGATCCAGTACTTTCAAATCTAACACTGGCTTCTCAAAAGCATTGCTTGTCAAATTGTAGCTCTAAGAGTAGTTATGTTGAAAGAATGTAATTCAAATTGCTTTGCTCTGTCAGCACTGAGAATTCCTATCAAGTAATCGTAAAGATGCACTATTGAAAAGAATGAATGAAAACCAAAAGAAAATAGTCCCTAGGGTGGTTATAGTATTGAAGCACTTTAAGGTAAATGAAACTAATTGAGGAAATAAAATTACATTTTATAGAAAATACACTTCTCTGGTACATGTGTATAATGAGTAAGGTATATACATGTACTGGAATTTGTATAGGGAAATATGTGGAGGTGTTTGTTTATAAGTCTTGAAATACTGTATTTTTCATGTGACTTCAAATGGCAAGGAGGAAAAATACGGAAAAGATAATGAAAGTAGACAGTTGTCCTGTGTAGATAATTCTTCCAGAGTATATCTGTAGATACATACAGGTAATTATTTAGTGTTCTAACTTGTGGCAATGTGATATTGTTTAGAAGTGGGAAGAAGGGATGAACCTCCAGTTACATTGTTTTGTATTTTGTGGACATGATTGTGATTTTTTTTTTCAGTGTGCGGAGTAATGAAGAGTATTGTTATCGTACCAATATTCTGCGATCCATTAATGCTTTAATTTCATTTTAAGTAGAGAAGTAACTTTGATCAAGGAAAATGTTTCCGTGATTAAAAACCAGTTTATTAATATGAATTCCTGAACTGTAATTAGATAATGGGGTTTTATTATTATTTCTCTTAGTTTTAAAACCTATCAAATGGAGATGAAATGGAATGTGTCTAAGAAAATATACAGATTTTTTTCTTTTTCTACAAATTCAAAAAGTGCTGAGAAGGCGTACAGGGAAGGGACAGTATACAACAGAAGCTTTTGATAACTTGGTGAGGAACGAAAAGCTGATTAAGTGTTGCTTTCAAAATATTTATCGTGACAAGAATTATTAAACAAAGGAAAACAGATTTTTTAAATTATTATTTTATTTGAATAATACAGAGATTTATTCCTAACCTATGCAAGGTTAGTCATTCATTGCTTGAATCACACCAAGCGAGTCAAGCGTTGCTTTCTTAGTGCAGTTATTTTCATTGTACTGAGGAGGAGAAGAGTTCTGTGAACATTACTATCTTCTGTACTCTGAAAAGTTAAATTGGCGCGTTCAGATCTTTACTGATTTCTTGCTGCTTCAACTATGAAGTTGTGACACCTTCTCAAGATAGAAAAGATCATTTTATTATGAAACCTCAAAGAAGGTGTTTCCTTCAGATTCCTTTGCTGATGATTATTTTATTTATCTCTGCAGGTCTCTCTGTCTGTCCCCTTTCTTCCCTTCTGGATTTTTTTTAAACATACCCTACCCAATTTCTGGATATAAAGGTTAGCAGAAGTTACAGTGTCGTTCCTAAAATTTTCAGGGCTCCTCAAGGGATTAATTTACGTACTAAATTAAGACATCACGGCCGCATCTTGTGCTGTTACGAAAATGAAAGCGCTTGCTGCTAACTTCTGTACATAAATTTATTTAGCACAGAGTATTTCTGAAATCACAGGAGCTGTAGTTTTCCTACCAAACAGTTGCCTCCATTTGGAATATCTTCCGTTTCTTTTTTTTTCTTTTTTTCCCCTGTTTGAAAGAAAATTAATTCTGGAAAAGGCTCTCTAAGGTGAATTTAATCACTCTTCTCAGAGTTGCTTGGAAGCTTTTGCATCCTAATATTTGTTCTGGACATCTTAAGTCTGTGTTATGAAGAGATATTCAAATTACACATGGAGTATCTTAGGGGTAAAGTAGTGGAATAACTGTGTTAGCCTGGTGCTTTTGTGGAACATTAGTTCCTAATTTCTTGCAGGAGCTAATAGGGTGCCTTGAATACCATCTTGGCTGATCATTCTTTTGTCCATTTCTGAGCTAGCTGTAGGGTTTGGGGCAGATATAACTTAAGTCTTGTTTTCAAAGATTATTTCAGTCTCATAAAAAAAGGCAATGGATTAATTTATTTATTTTTAAATAAACATACTAAAATCAGGCTTTGGCTCCTGTATTACTCTTGAAATATTGATACTTGTTCAATATTTAATCTTTGTTAGGTCATTAATATTAGGTGGAATTGAAGACAGTGGTTAAAATGCAAAGATATTAATTGCTCATTAAAACCTATGTATCAGTCCTCAAACACGGTGTGGACTAAGGCCCAGCTATCATTTGGGACATAGCTGAAGCATTTGAGGAAAATCTAGTCAAAGTAGTCTTCCTAAATAGTTAACAGAGAAAAGGGGCACCTTCAGAGTTTGGTTCAGCTGAACTAAGATCTGAATTGCTCTTTGACGTTGCCTGTGTCTCTTCGTTGACTGTAGAAGGAGTCTGAGATGACTAGGCTCCTAACTTAGAGGCCTCAGGTAAGTGTCAAACATTTATCATATTTTAGAATATTGATTTTAAGTTAATATTTATGCTGCTTGTGTGCAGTATTATTGCTTCCTGTTGATTAGTTAGGAGAAAAATGTATCGGGTGTGTTGATTCAAAGACAATGGTCAAAGTTACAGGTATCACAGATTAAGTTTGACAGCTCTTTGAACATGAAAAACTGCAGTAGAAATCAAAGGAGTACGTAATGACTATAGCCATGGCTTACATTCCTTACATCTTTAAGTAAACTGCAGCAATTTACAGCAAATAAATTTTACATTTTCTCCTGGATTTTCATATTGCAAGTGGAAAGTGCTTACTGTAGGTGATGCTTCACTATAGATCATTGTAACGTTCCTGTTCAGGCTAAAAGTTTTTTAATGTTTCATATTTCAGAGTAAATAGATGGGATTTCTCCTTTAAATGTTGGCCTGAAGACTACTTTTCCAATACTACTATCAGAATATTGGGGGATTTTAAACTAGTGAATAAGAACAGACAAATAATATATGATATGCTTGAAATATACAAAGCCTGAATTCTTTATTGTTGTTAAGTATGTTTCACTATTCCACCTGCATAGAAATTGTCTTCAAATATTATTTAAAACAGCTATGTAATGATTCATCAAAGTATTCCAGGCACATAATTGTTCTGTAGTATGGTTATCCACTGAAGAAATTATGACAACATGTACTTTTGATACAGCTCATCTCTCTCCACATATATAAGTTGGCAGAAGAGTTATTCTGGAAGATGTGGGATGACAGATACATCATTGTGGAGGTCCTCTTAAGGTTGCTGGCCTTAATGATGACTAGCATTATATGGCTGGATTCAGGCCGGTGAGATATGTGTAGGACCAGCCTGCGTTAAGACTGATGTTGGAGGCTGACATTTGGTTAAGTTCAAACTTGAAGCTGACAGGAGCCGTTCTTCTGAAGATAAAGGTCGGACTACATTTGGTACTGAGGCTGGCTGCTGGCATCGGTGGAGGATGTGTCTAGAATTTGCCTTTGTGCTACATAAAGGATATAGCAATAATATTGTCTGCTTAGGGTCGGGTGTGAGACTGTTGGGAGGATCAAATGAATTAGGTTTGAAGTTATGGTGGTTCATGCCAGCAGAAGTTGAGGTATGGCAAAGTCTGCAAAGGGGTAGTATCACCCAGAGACATCTGGTTATTGCTGATCCAAGGGATTACTGAGCTTGAGTTAGGATTAGGCAGACGTCGATTGGAAAAGGGAGTTAAGGTCGAGTTAAGAAGAATCAGTTAAGCAAGGCAGCAGCAGCAGAGCCTGACTGAACAGGTTTAAGTATGAAGCTGAATTTTATCTCTGTTTTATAGCCAAGAAGGGGTTGGACATGAGACCCAGGATTCGGATTGTGTCAGTGAACAAAGTATAATTGAGGTTGCATCTGAACTGCCAGATTGATGGAATCTCCAGTTCTACCAGTACCCTGGCAGTCTAGAGCAGGTGATCTGTTGGAGCACAACATGCCTCCTGGCTTGCTTCAGCCTCCCAACTCACTTCCATTAAACCAAGGACACAGTTTGGGTGTTCAGCTGGAGTGTGGAACTGAGAAGTGATTAGGAGCAAGTAATTTAGTTCTAGGTGTGAGTCCAAAAAGGAAGGTAGCAGTCTGTCTAGGTTCAACGCTCAGGCTAGATGAGAGCTAGGAGTAAGATCCTGGCCAGCAAGTCCTGGTGTCAAAGATGTTGACATAGAGCCCAGGGTCAGCTGAACTAGCTTTAGGGCTGATAATGTACAGGAAGGTAACTGGCACTACTTAAGTCCAAAGTTGTAGTGGTTACCTGTTTAAGGCTAACATTGGATTGTATCTTGGTGAGATTTTGGGAAAAAAGACGAGATGAACTAGAGGAGGTTGCAATAATTCAGAATAATTAGAATTTCAGTCTGTATCAGCGGTGTTGTTTTAGATTTGAAGTTAGCAGAAGCTACTTTGAACAGGTTTGAGGTCTAGTTGGGTAGTCAGACTTAAGTGATTCCTAAAAATAAGTTTGGCAATATTTAGATGCTGCTGACTTCAAGGATGTGCACTAAGGAAGGGTTGAGAGATCTGATCGAATGGCCAGAAGCAGCACATCTCTGGTAAACATAAGGAGAGCTATGAGGATAGGCTGAAGATGCTGGGATTGTTAAGCCTGGAGAAGACTGGGGGGACCTTATAACTGCCTTCCAATACCTGAAGGAAACCTACAGGAAGGCTGGAGAGGGGCTTTTCACAAGTGTCCAGCAATAGGACAAGGGAGAATAGTTTTAAGCTGAAGGAGAGTAGGTTTAGACTGGCTCTTAGGAGTAAGTTCTTCAGTACAAGGGTGGTGAGACTCTGGAATGGATTGCCCAGAGAGGTTGTGGATGCCCCCTCCCTGGAAACGTTCAGTGCCAGGTTGGATGAGGCCCTGAGCAACCTGGTCTAGTTGAGAGGCATCCCTGTCCATGGCAGAGAGGTTGAATTGGATGATCTCTGAGGTCTCTTCCAACCTAAGCCATTCTATGAAGTAGGTGTTTCCAGGTGTTGCACTCCCTCGTGTCTTAGCATTCAACTTCCTCTGTCACCATGCAGGGAAAAATGTTACATGGAACAACAATACGTTTTAGTTTTGCTCTTGCAGCTATTCTTTTACTGATTTTTAACTTCTTCTGTTCCTAGTATACTGAGAAAGAGAAGGATGTACCTTTAAGCCAGATCAGCAGACTCTTTTCAAGTCCGTGCACTGGAGTCTGGGCTTGTCCTCTTACGTTACTTGACATGGGATTGTGCAGAGATGAGTCATCTTCTTTAAACAGGTTGCATTTGAGTAACGTGTGGAGAAAACAAGTATAGATTATATCCAATTACACAGCAACTGGCTTTCTGTCTAGTAGGTCCAGCCAAGAAACTCAAGAGTTCTCAATGCCCATGCAGCTAAATTAAATCCCCTTCAGAACACGTCATCTGTGCTTCAGGCTCTGTCCTCCAAAACAGGCTCACTGCAGACTTTTGGGCATTCTCCCAAACTGTTCCCGAACATTGTTTTGGAGAAGGTCAGTTGGTGTAGGGCGACAGGAACAAGTGTGGAGGATCATGTTCCAGTGGCCAGGAATGCTCTGGCCACTTAAATTTTACAGCCTTAGAGACTGGAAGACCAGAGCCTATTTGTCCCTCAGAGTTTCGCTTTTAAGTATTTCCATGAAATAGATTGATATTTGCGTCTTGTTAGCATCTTGTGGTGGTGTAAGAAAAACTTTTTTAGACTTTCTTATTTAATGTAAGTTATATGGGAGCGAATCTTACGTCTGGTCATCTGCTTCGAAAACATGGAGAGAGCAGCTCCCATAGCCAAGCATTTACACCACCAGTTTCACTCCCCTTCACATGGGGAATATTGGAGACGTGCCAGTGTCACTTTGCTCCAAGGTCTCATTTCATTGTGATTCCCCATCATAGTGCATCCGTGCTTGTACCTAATTGTAAAAAAAAAAAAGTAAGAAAGAGCAGATATCTCTACTGCAGTGTCGCTTCCGCCGTTTCTACCCATACACTGTAGCAACCATTTATGGTGCCAGAGGTTTCTTCTGAAGCCTGGGGCAAATGTGTGTTGGCCCAAAATATTGACCAAGAAACCGTTCTCTCCTGTAGTGCCAGTAGTTGAATACTGAAAGTATACTGTGCACATCTCTGGTTTTGTTACAGGTCCTAGAAGAAACTCAACTTCCAGTTTTCATTGAAATAAATTAATTTATGGAGGGTGAATATTAATGTTTTGAAAACCTGAATTTTTATTAGTCTACTTATAAGCGTTTTCATACATCTTTTATATCTGGAGTCTATGAAGTTGTAAATAAACTATTCTGGCCTCATTTAGATTAAGCAAATTATACCTGGCAGCCTATAGAATGATAATCTCAGTGTGTTTAGGAAGCCATTTTCAGCAGAGGACATTTTGAGATTTCTTTAAAGCAGAAGATAATTCTGAATCTCACTATATTGGGATGATTGAAGAATATTTAAATTGATTTTATTGGAAATTATATATATATAAAATTTCTCTCTGTCTTGCTTGTGTGGACTCAGTGCTTAATAAATCTCTGGAATAATGAGTTAACACATTTTTTTCCATGTATTTTTGAGGATTTCTGTGCCTGCCTGTTTCACTTGCCTTTTGTAAACTTTTAGTATCAAATTGCACATAAACAATATTTTTAAATTTTAAAATGAAAATGCTTCTTGTGAGACGTGAATGACAGTATTCATTTACTTAATCCTGAGGGGACTTGTCATTGTAGATGCCATTCCAGAAGGCCGCAGGTTTTTCTGTACTCGTGTGATTTATCAGCCAGCCCTGTGCTGATGGCTCAAAATTCTGATACCTCTGAGATGACACTGGATGCCCATGTTCGGGCAACTGAATCGCTCCTACAGTGACTATTGTATTAGGAGCTCCTCTGCAAAAATGTACCACCAAGGCAGTGAAGAGACACGTTGCATTGGGTTTGTGATTGTTAAGCAGGTTGTCAGAAATCAGGAAGGTTTACGTCAGTGTGGTTTTTTTTGTCTCAATTTCCCACTCTGGACCTTGACCTTTTTCTATCCTATTTGTCTGGTGTTCCTATTCTTCCCTATTATTAGAGCAGGCACCCTTGGTGCATATGCTGGAGCCCATAGAGGAGCTTTCAGAAGAGGAAAAAGGTAATGGCTGATTCAACTCAGAATATAGTGGCATGTGTTTGAAAATAAAGAATAACTATTATTTGATGCTTACAGTATTTTTCATTGTATTTCAGTATACTTGTGTGATTTGGGTGGGAACGTTCCTTGTTTGTCAGTGTCCTGTTTGCTATTGGTGCTTGTGAATATTATGATTTCCTTATCCAAGTTCAATGGTTTTATGAAAATCTGGCTCTTTAAAGCAGACATATTCCAGATACCTAAAGGCACTTGAACTAAGCAGAACAAAAATGCTTACTCCCTTACAAGGAAATTTTTGGTGCTGATGCTATTGCAATGTATGCTTGCTCTGTTTTCAAACTCTGCATAAGAAGATAGAGAGTTCAAACAGAAGAAGGAAGTTGGTGGCCGAGGTTGAAGCTGCCTACTTTCATAAATGCACCAAAGATACTTTAGCAAGTAATCTTAAATCACACCTACCTACCTCTAAGCAGCCACAGCTCCAGCCAGGGTTGTGCAATTCTGGACAAATACACGTAGCCCAGTGTTGGCAGCTGTTCTCCTGCTTTATTTGAGGAAAACTTGGAGAGGGTCACGTTTACAGTGACAGAGCAGAAAGCATTGGTTCATCCCACAAGGTATTCTTCTCTTGAAGAAGGCTGGCAGTGCTTCAGATGAAGCACCAAATAACATAGTAATCTGTACTGTGTGTAAAAATCAAAATCAGTCTTGAACCTTATAGCCCAGTGAGTTTCAATTTTGCAGGAATGGTGCCGTGTCGAAAAGAAAGTTGTTGTTTGAATACCATCTGTGCCTAAGTGAGAGGTTTCCCCAGGGAAAACCCAGTGACTGAACAATCTGAAATAAAAACTGCTTGCATTTTTGCCGTTCTTTCTGCTATTGCTCTTGCTTGCCATCTTCTCTCTTGATGGATAGTCTTTGATTCTTCTGCTGTGCCTGAAGGCACGGCCCGCAGTACAACAGAGAGAGAAAGAATGCAGTCTGGAAAGATAGACCAAGATTTTTGTGTTTTCAGTGACAACAGTTTCTAAGGGAGAGTGTGAAAATTCTTGACTTGACACATTATTTCATAGGCTTATGTAGGAGCTGAAACAGTGGACCAGGTCCCTTGTCTCCAAAGCTGTTAAATCTAGCATCTAGGGTTTTTTTTTTTAAAAAAAAAACAAATTAATAAGAAAACAGTTCCTTAAATAGTTGGTTCCGGCAAAGAGGATTTGGCTTGAGTTAATTAGCAAGAATTAATATTGTCATTAATTAGGATAATGCTGGATAGTTTTGTTACTTGTATTAGTGTGTTGTAATTATGAATCTTAACATTATTTTAGATGGATCTGTTTTATTGTAAGGATTAACATCTGAAAGGGACAGGATTTTCGAAAGGCTCCTTGGAGCATTCCGCTTTAAAATGTCTCACGTCTGGCTTTCTGGGAGGATTTCACGCTGCGTAAAGCACCTTTTCCCAAGGGGATAGTCTGATAGCCCAATGTTTCTTTGCCGACCAGTAGTTTACTTCTAGGACTCAGCTCTCCAGCCAAATCGCTTTAATCCCACCTCTGTCAGGGGCTGAGTTGTCCTCACAGTTCCCAAAGCTGGATAAGAGTTTAGCCAGATTCTGTCCTCTTCAGCGCTGTTTTTCAGTTTTCATTACCTATAATTCTTTACAGGGTCCGCTGGAAGCTGCTTTCTCATAAATATCCTATGTATATCCTAGGCAACCTAAATGTCGTGTGTGTATCTTAAGGCATTTTTGGGTCCTCTTCAGGGTGCTTATATTTCTCCCAGTGAAAAAGAAAAGCAAACGGAACTGCTTTTCAAGCAGTCATTGTTTAAAAATAAAAGAAGTGGCACATTTGTTTTGAAAGAAAACATTTGATAGATACAATACAGAATTATTCCTTCATTTGTGTCCCTCTCTGCGGGCCGACAGATGACTGATGCCCTGTAAGGCATATTGGAAAGAGACAAGCTCCTGCCCAAGGTTTACTTTCCATTTCAAGGGGTGAAGTAGGAAACATGGTTTACAGCGTGCTTGCTTTTCTGGGGTCTTGTAGAGCCCTCTGTGTATGCTTTGCAGACCACTGCCAGATAAAACCAGCTACCTTGGTCCCACAGGTTACCGCTTCACTTGGTGTAAACGGCATTCAGTAGAATTATGTCTTGCTGCAGACACTTCATAGGCAGGTTCCAAATGCTCTGGTTCTGCTTCTTTAGTCCCCTGTATGACCCTGTAAGAGTTTGGCCTAATTTCTGTGTCAGTCTTTAATGTAGCTGGAAGAATCTGTCTAGATGATTCTTCATTTCTTGCATGAGTTCATGTCATTACTGACACTTGAAGCAGGCGAAAGAGATAGAAACTTCGTTGTCTGCTTGCAAGTATGTATGATATCATAGACCTGCACAGACCTTGGTGACACTGAACTTTGTCCTCCAAAGCGTTTTGAAGATAAGTGTTGTCAGTCATGTATTTGCTGTGAAGCAGTCTGTTTCAGACTAAGGTTTTGTCTTTACTGAGACTTTCAGAATTTTCCAAGGATTTGATTTTACTAGGTGTTTTTTTTATCACAAAACATTAGGTTGTTCGAAGCTTCTCTTAAGAACAAATTTGTCATACTCCTAACTCCTGCTAGAGTTCAGCTTTGATTTGAAATGCCGCTTTCAGAGAACTAATTTTTCAGAAGATAGTCTTTCTTTATCACAAGTTTCCAAGCACCGTTCTAAAAATAAAGATCTTTATTGCTAAATATTTGGACATACATATCTTTATAGCGATTCTGCAACAGAAAGAACAAAAGATAACTTGTGATGGTGAGTACTAAACGCTGAGGTATAGATTCCAAGTGAGCTCACTTTTTTTAAGCTAGCCCAGCGTTTTTTAAAAAATACAACTCCATGCAGACAGCAAGTGCACATGTGTGCCTATGGTGATTCTAAAAATGCATGCTTCTGGGCAGTTTTGAATTGTCTGGTAGACTGTGGATTTTTAAAATGTCTCTTAAGTGGGTTTCTCTATTCTTATTTCAGAAGTTGAGAAAGGTGATCATAAAACAGGTAGAAATAACCACTATTTAATAAATGCTCTGAAAAGTCTTCCTTCTCTGACTAAAGAATTGCGAGTTGTTTTGGAGCAAACCTTGGAGGAGAAGCTGGAATCCTTGGGAATTAAACCAGTAAGATTATTTTGTTATTTGAGAGGAGTAGTCTTTGGCCTACTTTTTTGCTGTTTCCTTTCACTCTTGTACCACAACCCTCAGCCTATAAAATCCAAAGCTAAATAAGTGTAATTAATTAACCTGAGAGGATGTCCATCAAATGAGAGCTGTAGAGGATATGGCTACACCTGTGAGCAGTGTTCCCAACTTTTGCCATTTTTCTACAAGCTTTGTGGTATTTGAAGTTTAAAAGAGTGTGTAATATCGTAAGATATAAATCCCAGAAATAATACCCACTGTGTTTAAAATGCCATTTGTTTCCTTAGGGTGTTCGCGGCATCCCAAATGATCGTTTAAATAAAATTTTGCGTGCTATTGAATCTGCCAGAGAATGCAAACAGAAGCAAGAGCCCAGCATTCACCGCATTCGAGAGCATCTTGAACGCCAAGTCAGCTTCATGGTTGAAGAGAAATCATCATCTTGTAATAGACCTGTTTCCTGGCCTCCGCTTCCTTCAGAAGGTTAAAATGGCTTTGTTTGGTTTTATTCTCTTACATTTTCTAACTGCCGTTTAAGATTTTGCTTAGCAACATTTCTGTAGAGCTACTTTCATAATTTTTCATGTAATGTTCTATGTAGTTATGGCCAACTAAACAGTTTCCTTTAAAAGGTTCTCGACACTGTGTTTAACTGCAGAAACCTTAGCTCCCGTATTAACAAGATACATGGTAACTCTGAACTGCTTTGAACAAAAAAATTCATTTTTCTTTTTTTCTTTTGTTTTAAAACTATAATCTGCAGCAGAGACATCTTTAATTTTAGAAATCAAATACACAAGATACCAAACTTTGTTTTTAATAATGAAAGAGATAACTTCTCTTATAGATAAACAGAGGTTCAATCAACTGGGAATTTCCTCATCTGCCACACCACAAAAACCAGTAAAACGATCTTCAACAGCTGTCCGCCCAGCTGAGCAAAAACCAGCCATTGCCGAGAACACATCTACACCAAAGTAAGAGATGCTATTCTCATAGTACTCAAACCTCAGGTAACAAACCTATGGGTTTGGGGGTTTTGTGACTGATTTGAACATTTTCTGCTAATATTGTAAGAATTGAGCAAAGAATTCTCGTTACTTCTATGTAAGTTTTATGATTAGTTAGTTGCCTGTCACTCTTGCAATAACTTGTCTTGTTATTTTTAGATCGAGGAAGATTTTTGGAAATGAAATTTCCAGAAAGACCTCTAGCATCACGTATGTTTTGTTCCCTTTTATTTTTGAAGAAAACATTTTTGGTGACTGAATATTTATATGCTTGCCATACAAAAGCTATTATTAAGCTAAAATTATAAAAGCTTTCTGGACTGTATGTTTCATATTTTGTTTTAAAGTATTATTCCGTTTGAGTATGTTGTTATAATCCCTGAAAGACAGCATGTTCTCCTTTCAGCAGATGTATTCTTTGTTGTGAGCTAGAGGGACATTGAGTAAAATCAGGTAGTATCACTTCCTTTAGTTTCATTCTCAGATGCTTTTCTGACCCAGTTAGAAGCATGTAAAGACTTTGGTGACATCATTTTTCCAGCTTATTGACAATTTCTTACTATGACCAAAATTAAACACAATATTCCAGATTCCACTCACGTCAGGTACCTTACTTTGCCATTTTGTGCACTAAAAACTCCCTAAATTATTTTCATCTAATAGAATGTCAGAACAGACTTTCTGTGGTGCAGATTCCTTGACCCTGAACTTTGCTCTCCCTGATGATCCATGAAGCCTGTCTTTGTTTGCATGGCAAGACTTGTTATGTATTGGTCTGTTGTTTTGTAAAGATAGTTGCATAGATGGAAATAGTCATGTATGTATAAGAGATCATTTTGTGATAATTTTCTGAACTTATTCAGCAGCATGATTTCTCTTAAACAGTTTTTTGAATAGTTAGAATTTATGGGAGATCCTGCTTTTTTTTCCATGTACAAAAAATGCACATGTTACTGAAAAAGAAAACACAAGGAAGCTTAAATACGTATATAGCATATACCAGTAACTCCTTGGCTTGTGTTTGGTTTTACTTAGAACTCCACCATTCAGTTCAGAGGAGGAAGCAGATGAAGAGGATGTTAAACAGTTTTACACATCACCAGCTTTATTGCAAAAACAGTCAAAACCATCGAGCAGTAGAGTCAGTGCTTTACAGAAGGCTCCTGGCAAAAGCGATGTGGATGGGATGGAGAAAAGTGGACCTGAAGAAACAACGGACAAAACTTCAAAAGGTTTTTTCATGACTTTTATATGTGCATGCTGTAACAGCTGGGCGTGATTTTGCATTTCCTGATAATTTTGCTGTGTTAGAAAACATAATGAAGGCAGACTGTCTAGTCTTCAGTATATATCTCTTTGTGTGCACCTTATGTTTTTGCTAATGTGTTTATATCTATACAGTACCTAGAGATGTCAGTTCAAATTAGATCTGTGTCATCTTGTTTTATATAAATGCAGGAAAAAAAGAGACAGTCTCTGCCTCAAAGAGACTTCTTTTACTTATTTTTACTTTGTGGAAGATTTCTGGAGGGTTTGTATAGTAAAGGCCCTTACTTGTGAATGGAAACTATTAATATAATTTTTTGTGAACTTTAGGCACAGTTATTCAAAAACTGACTGAACAAGTTGGAAAGAGCCTTTCTAACCATGGAAATAAGAACAAACCAGCTGGAGGGATTGATGTTGCACAGGCCTTTATTAAGAAAGAAGAGGTGAAAGAACTGAAGGTATCACTTTGAATTGTCATTATTACTTCTTTAATTAATTGAATTATATATATCTGTTACTTGTGATGCTGAAACCATCTCGACACAGTGAAGAACTTTAGTTCTCAAAGACAGTTTGGAATTACAGCTAAGTAGTCCTTTTGGGTACGTCTGCAATGCTATATAGAAAAGTGCTGGCAAGTGAGCTGTGGCAAGTGACCTCTTCGTCCACACTGCTTATTAGCTTATAGCAGGAGTGTTGTGGAGCACTACAGCTTACCCAAAGCTTGGCTGCAGTTGGTATCATTGTTATCTCCTATTCTAGCAGCAGAGAGCGAGCCCTTCTTTACTTGCTTTCCTAATACCTTGTTTTGATGGAAGAAAAAAATGAATTTGCTTATCTAATATTTCAAAATATAGTTATTTCTAGAGCTTTATCTGCTATGGAACTTTCCAATACATTTTAATGAGGGCAAAAATTCCATTTTTGAGTATGGTCTTTCTTCTGTTGTATCTGTTTACAACCACGTACTGTTTTCAGGCTATACTAGATTTATCACCAATGTCTGTCCTCTTGAGTCTGGCATGTGTTCACAATCAGAATACCAATACAACTTAATTCTTTACCTCCCAGGCTTCTAAGGTCCTAGTCTTCCCGTCAGTGTAGTTTTAGAATTATTAAGCCACTTTGGTGCATATTGAGATTTGGCTGAACAATTTTTAAAAGGAACAAAAGTTGCTCCAAATCAGAAGTCAACAGCAAATAGTGCTTTTTATTTCAGTTTCAGTAGTTACTAAATTGAAGTAGCCAGACAGATATTAGTTCTAGCATTCAAGAAAATATTTTTTCACTAAATAAACAGATAGCAGTTATTGAGAATCCTTTTATTTATATTAGAACTGATATCTTAGGGCTTCCTGACTGTCAGTTAAATCTCAAATGTATCAATCCCCCCAGAAACAGTGACACTTGTATTTCAATTTCCAGAAAGGGATGATTGTCTTAATCAATTTTAGCTGTAATGGTAGGGTAATTACATTTAATCTGTGTGCTTTTAATTGCCACTAGTGACACCTCTAACTTGTCCATTGACTGTGTGGGAGCTGCAAATCACACCAAACTCAAAATTATCAACCCAGACATGGCTATGACAGTATCATTTTTCTGTCCAGATGTTACTTTCAGGCTCTCTGCAGGATTAGATGATTCAAGACTGTAAACTGTTCACAGTTAAATTTAGGAATTGTTACACTTTGTAAAGATCTATAGATAGTGGGTCACTGTGTTAGGGATTTTGGGCTTCAAGAGCAATAAGATGTAGCAAAATAAGCCTTAAAATCTGTTTTTAAAGATGCTGTAGTTTCAGACATATTCCAGTCTTCCCTGAACCTCTCTTCCCTGAACCTCAAGGCAGGGACTGAGGGAATGAAGTCCCTCCCATCATGGGAGAAGATCAGGTTCAAGACCACTAGAGGCACCTGAACATAGAGAAGTCCATGGGACTGATGAGGATTCTGCCCAGGGTCCTAAGGAAATAGGCTATTGTAGTTGCCAAGCCACTCTCCATCATGTATGCAAAGTCATGGAGGTCAGACAAAGTCCCTGACTGAAAAAAAGGGAAACATCAAACTCATTTTTCAAAAGAGTAGAAAGGAGGACCCTGGGAACTACTGACCTGTTAGCCTCACCTCTGTGCCTGGAAAGATCATGGAACAGATCCTCCTGGAAGATACATCAAAACATATGGAAGCCATGGAGGTGATTAGAGACAGCCAACATGGCTTCACCAAGGGCAAACTGTGCCTGACTAATCAAGTGGCCTTCTATGATGGAGTGACTGCATCAGTGGACAAGGGTAGAGCTATGGATGTCATCCACCTGGGCTCTGTAAGGCCTTTGATACAGTACCCTACAACATTCTTACCTCTAAATTGGCAGCATATGAGTTTGATGGATGAACTGTTAGATGGCTAAGGAATTGGCTGGATGGCCACATCCAGTTACGCTCAATGTCCAAGTAGAAACCAGTAATGAGTGGTGTCCCTCAAGGGTCTGTATTGGGACCAAAGCTGTTCAATATCTTTATTAATGACAGAGTGGGATTGAGTGCACCCTCAGCAAGTTTGCAGATGACACCAAGCTGAGTAGTACAGTTGATGTGCCTGTGGGACAGGGGACTTTTAACAGGCTTGTGGAGTGGGCCCACGTGAACCTAATGAGGTTCAAAAAGGCCAAGTGCAAGGCCCTGCACCTGGGTTGGAGTGAGCTCCGCTGTCAACACAGGCTGGGGGATGAAGAGATTGAGAGCAGCCCTGCAGAGAAGGACTTGAGGGTACTGGTGCAGAAAAAGCTTGACAGGAGCTGATGATGTGTGCTCGCAGCCCAGAAGGCCGACTGTATCCTGGGCTGCATCAAAAGAAATGTGTCCAGCAGGTCAAGGGAGGTGATTCTCTCCCTCTGCTCCACCCTGGTGAGACCCCACCTGGAGTCCTGTGTGCAGTTCGGAGTCCTCAGCACAAGGAAGACATGGATCTGTTGAAGCATGTCCAGAGGAGGGCCACAAAAATGATCAGTGGGCTGGAGCACCTCTCCTGTGAGGAAAGTCTGAGAGAGTTGGGCTTGTTCAGCCTGGAGAAGAGAAGGCTCCGAGGAGGCCTTGTTGTGGCCTTTCAGTACTAAAAGGGGGCCTCTATGAAAGATGGAGAAAGACTTTTTACTGGGGCCTGTAGTGAGAGAACAAGAGGCAATGTTTTTAATTGAAAGAGGGTAGGTTTAGATTGGAGGTAAGGAGAAAACTTTTTACAACAAAGGTGGTGAGACACTTGAACATGTTGCCCAGAGAAGCCCCATCACTGGAAGTGTTCAAGCTCAGGTTGGATGGAGCTTTGAGCAACCAGATCTAGTGAAAGATGTCTCTGCTCGTGGCAGGGGAATTAGACTAGATGATCTCTAAAGGTCCCTCCCAACCCAAATCATTCTATGGCTCTGAAAAATATTTTTGCTGTAATTCTTTTAGAATACATTGTGTCCCTGATGTGTTAACACTGGTCTGTTACTGTGTGGACATGAGGAGTTTGAAATGAGTTTATGAACCCAGGGCAGGCATTGCTACTTTGTTTCTGGAATCTTTACATAAGAACACACCGTCTTGTATTCTGTGCTAATTAGATATAAATACGCCTATACTGATGTCTGTAGACATACAGTTCAAGTTAATTCTCTAAATTTTAAGTGGGATTTTCAAAGGTGCCCAAACACATACGTACAAAATACCATTGGAATGATGGTTTCTCTGTAAAATCCAGGTTTGGTTTTTTTATTAGCTGAAATAGTAATGGCTTAAATACTTAGAGCTGCTAATGGTCGTTCTCAAACCCCGCAATACCACGGAACCTTTCTAAGGCATCCCGCTGTCATGTGTTTTATAAAGGTCATGTGTCACAGAAGTTACATCAGAAACTTTTCAGAGAAAATTAATCTTGCGCTTGCATGAAGCTCTTACCTGATTTCACCTGTACCAGACATTGTATGGATTGTGGTATTTCTTATGAGTAAGTTTTTTGAGTTTTATTAACTTAGCAGTAATGGTGGGTGCTGTGTATTTACACTTGATCAGAACTGAATTCTGTTTGAAGTTGACATTTTCCTCTCTATTTTGTACTTTAAAAATGAGTTGGGACTTGATGAAAGTTTGATGAAACTCTTCCTCCAGCATTTCTCAATATATATGACTGACTTTCCCATTACCTCGCCCTCCAAACGCAGATCATTTAAACCAGCAAAATGTTGAATCCTGGTATGTTAATAATACAGCACACTGAGCAGAGCTGTCAGCTCTTGAAAAACAGTTGGCAATGTTCAGATTGAATTATGTTGCAAGATAAAGCATTACTGCAGTCTCTTCCCTGCTTTCGAAACACACAACACGTTCATATTTGGTGATTTTGCTGTAGTATGTACATACCTGACATTGTTCTCTAAGAGCATCTGAATCTTTCTTCTGTGCAATAGAAGCACCTTCTATATCTTGCTGTAATTTTGAGAGACTCCAGGGAAACAAGGTTTTAGCTTTGTGAGAAACCAGCTTTTGCCTTCTGCAGTTAAGCTCTCTCATAATGGCTCGATTCCATTGAACCACATCTGATTGACAAACAGGGAGATGCTGTAGCTCTTCTTTCAAAAACTGAATGAAGACTGTTAGTTTATGGGCAGATGAGGTAAGAAACACCAGGGACTTGCTGCCTTCTGCGAGTTTGTCTGTTTGACTTGACTCTCACTTGGTGACCTCATTCCGCAAATTCACCACTTCAAAAATGTGCTTGCACATGCTCACAGTGAGTCTTAAGAGGAACACCTATTTTAACTTTGACCAGCATGTGGTCAAATAACTTTCATTATTTATTTTTCTCATTAAATAAATCAGGTTTAAATTGAAAAGGCCTTTACTGCAATACTAACTTTTTCTAGTGTGAATACAGAATGTTTATAAACTGCCAGCTTGCATGATAACATGTCATGTCTTTGTTTTCATGTTAAGTAGTATACGTTCTAATGCTTAAAACACTTTCTATCTCATTGGACTAGCTGATACCCCAGGAAAACTGATCCTTTTTTAAGTTAGACGTGTAATATCTGAAAATAGGTTTTTGCCGGTTACAGAACCGGCAGAACTTTTAACTTCTGCAATTCCTGACTTTAAAAAAAAAAAAGACTTTTAGCTTCAGATCTGTATAGTGAATGAATGTAGTTTAGGTAATTGAATTATGTGGATTTTAAATCTGTGATGATCGATGTGATAAAGGCCATTTTTCTTCAGCAGTTTCACGTTGTTGAATTTATGGAAGATGTCAGCACTACTTGAACAGACAAAGGAAAAATGCATGTTTTTTCTTCCCCCTGTTAGTTCACAGAAGCTGATGAGGATGATTGGGATATATCATCAGTAGAAGACGACTTTTTATTGATGAAAGATGATAGAGGCCAGAAGGCATTGGCTGTTCAGAAAAATGAGTCAACAAATGCTGCATCCGTGGTACATGCGTGGGGTCTGCCGAAGACAAGCGTACCAAAGGAGGAAGGTAACACATTCATACTTTTACCTTATGAGCCTTAAGTGACTGCCATGCCTAGAAGAGAACTTGAGCACAGTGTATTACTCGTTGTAGTTCAATGTGTGGTGTTTTGTAAGAAAAGAATAAGTTAATAAAACTGTGTGCTTGGTTTTATGTCATATATGGCATTTATGGTACGTGCTGGTATGTAAATAACGCACACACATAAATATACAGGGATGCCAAAAAAGTTAAATTGGATATTTTAAAACCTATAGTACTATCAGGCTTCAATCTCTGCTTAAAAATGAATCGTCTTGGACTTTTGTTGGTTTTTTAATCCGTTCCCAAGTTTAAGGGAGGAGGGAAACTTTGTCTTGAGAATGATAATAAAATTTCAGGTTTATTCAAGATACCTAAGTGACCTGCCAGGCTGAGGTAAATATTTGAACTACCGGTAAAGCACTAGCCTCAATCTTACATAGAGCTTATATAATAGTTTCTAGTCCTAACATTTCAATATATGTAAAGGTTAAAGCTGTGACAATTATTTGAAGATGCTTGGAGGTTGTTTTTAAAGGGAAGGTGATGTTGACACTGACTGCTTGTACTGTCCATTGTATTCTGTGACAGAAACAGCCCTCATGTTGTCAACACTTGTAACTGCCTCACTGGGTGAAATTCTGGGCTTGCTGAAGTCCCCGGGTGTTTGCTCACATAGGCACCGTGTGATTTTATTTCGTAGAAAAATACAAAGTAAAAATACCCTCAGAATAGCATTAATAATTGTTCATATTTTCTTGTCATTTTAGCAGGCCTTCATGAAGCAGAGAATACAAGCACGTTAAAAAGCAGCCTGGTCACTGTAACAGATTGGAGTGATTCTTCAGATACCTGATTACTGCGGTCCCCATGGGAAGCACTGCATTCGGCTTCTGTTCGGGTTGAAAATATAGTTGAAATCATCAAGTGTTTCCTATTCATTTCTCATCCTGGTCACATAATAGCAAGGAATACTGTGTGCAGAGCTCTTGTGTCTTTCAGGCCTGAATTGGAAACCAGAATATTCATATACGCATTCCGGGCCATGTCTGTTTGGAAACTGAGAGTTAATTCTTCATTCACATGAATTAAGTGATGAACGTCTCTTTGATTTCACTTGAGGTGAAGATTTTCCCTCTAATGTTTACGTCAAAGATTGAAACTGGTCTTGCAAGAAAGACTGTTAACCAATGAACAGAATTTATTGCAGAGTATTACTTTATAAATTTTTCAAATGCATATTTTCTTGTATTTTATCATAAACTTTATATAAAATTGTGAACACTTGAAAGAAAATATTTCATTTTATTAACATGTTAAGTTTCTACCATGGTTTACAATAAACACCAAATGAAAAGAAAAAAAAGGCCTCGACTATAAAACTAGCTATTATTATTAAATGGCTCCTGTTTGGGGAAGTTATTCTAGAGTTGAGACTTAGTTAACAAAAAATCACAGAAATTGGAAAAAAAAAATGAAAGCATCACGCTAAGGTGAGGAAAGTACTGACCTGCCATTGTGGAAGTACTTTCACATTTCTGTTTTGTCCATACCGGCTGCCTTCTTAAAAAACCACAGTAGTGTTTTGACTTAAATGAAATACAGAAATAAAATAAAATAATAAAATAAAATAAAGTAGACTGTGAATGGCTTTGTAGTTCTGATACATTTTAGATGGTATCAGATTTTCTATCATACTGTGCCATTATTAAATAGGACTGTTCATTTTTTGTACTTACACCTTTGTACTAAAATAGCCAACGTTTTGAAACTCCAAGAATCCATCAGATCAAACCTCAAGACAGACATGAGTTGGTGACTGCTTTTAGAGTCTCAGTCTAGAAAGCATTTTGTGGTTATTGGTAATCTCTGATCTCACTTATTGACTCACTGTAAAGCATTCCCTTAAAAGCCATCACACTTCTATAGACAGGTTTAAAAAAACCCAAAAAGTACTAACTGAATTTTTGAACTGCTGTAACGAGTTCAGGATTATCTAAAACAGTGCTGTTCTTGATTGCCTGCTTTTATTCGGTCAGCCCTTCAGGAACATCACTGGCAGAGCAGGCCAGCTGGTAGTGGCTGGGTTTTTCCCTTCCTAACCAGTGTCTGGGTGCCATTCTAGATCCAAGGTGTTCCAGCTCCCTGCCAAGCCAGAGGGAATGAAACCAACCCCCTGGAAGTGACTTAGCATCGGGGATGAGTGCAGAGGCAGGGGGTGAACCCAGTGGCACAAAGCAAATGCAGATTGTTGGAACTGTCTCTGAGCCTTGTTTTACCTACCATGAAAGTTGCCGTGGGCTGCAGCCCCACGCAGCCTTTGCCACACACACGAAAGCTGACGATCACACAGGCTGTCGTCTTCTCTCGTGCGCATTCTTCTTATGCAAGAACCTCTGTAGTGACGGTTTTCGTAACGACTGGCCATGATTCTTCTCAGTACTTGCTCCTACCTCCCCCAATCCCATACTTATCGTCACTTCACCCAGTCCCTGCTTACTCCTGTGGCACTGAATTGAGCAAGGTGCAAGTTCTTCCATCCTGACAGTGGGATAAGACGATAAGGCCTGCTGAGTCCCACTGAGTGTCATCACCTGGTGCTGCAATTCTGATGTCACTGCTAATCAGTGGTGAGATATTTCACATATTAACCTGCACAGAGTATGACTGTTTTGTCCAGTACTGAACTCAGTTCAGAAAGGGCTGCCGTGATGCACCGCACTCACGCTGATGCACGTGATGCCATTCCCATAAGCAACCGACATACGATTTGGTAAATAACTCATTTATTTTTTTTTCAAGAAAGCAACATCAGCTCATGATTTCCAGGTATAAACTTTACAATAGCAACATCAACCTTAAAATATTATATAATAAAATTTACATCAATATGTAAAAAGCTGCAAGTTAATGTTTTAAAAAGTCATTGTCGTAGTAGTAAGTACATTAGGGTTGGGGGGAGAAATCACTCTGAATGAAACATACAAACACCTTTTTCAAACGCTCTGAATCTTCCAACAGTACAATCAAACGTAAGCGTTCTTGTCAAAGTGCTTTGGTGGGCTTTTGTCTGGGACACTGTTGTGCACCTTTGTACGAGAAGACATCACAGATGCGGCTCCATTATATGCGTAACTCCTCCTGAAAATAAAAAAAATAATCAGTTACAGCTCGTCCCACAGACATTTAAAATCTCTACATCCAAGTACTATAGTAATATAAAACCAGAAGGCATGTATAGGAGCATACCTATAAATTTCAGGACAGGGGACGCACCTTTCTTCCCTTTGTGGTCTCACTCGGGTTTGACATTCCCTCTCCAGCATCTCTCACAACTCACTTTAAACGCATCTCCCTTGTTCACTGCTAAGTACAGTGTGGCCCTATCGTGAAATACGTAGGCAGTGGCTGATCTGAGGTCAAAATTACTCCTTCCAGCTGTGCCTTTTCATTATCAATCAACCCTCCTGCTGCTGGAGGTCCTGCTGCCACCACCGCTGTCCTTCACTTCTCTCACTTGTGATCTGGTGATTGGCGATAAAAGAAACTTCACACCTCTAAAGTGACCTGACTATTTTTCTTACATAAGTGAATGCATTTTCTTCCAGCTGTAGTAAACTTATGAAGTATATGTAACACAAGTATTTGTTCCAAGTCAATAGCTTTTTCTTAATTACACTAATGATGGACGGAGCATTATCCGTAAATCCCATTAATTTCTTTCATATACACAATCTTTTTCTGAAACTTATTACAAAGTTTTTTTGAAAAGTAATCAAACCATGTACATACAGTGGGTACAAATGTATTCATTTCTTTCAATAAGTACAACTTGTGTTTTACCTCGGAGAAGTTCGGTTTTCAGCTATTGAGAAGCAGAATATACTGCCACCAATTATGCAGAGTGAAGCCCCAGCCCATCCAATGAACAAAGCTGCTCCTAATTCATACCTGCAGGAAGTTAATAGGTGGGTTTAACGAAAGAGTGCATGGATTTAACAGGTTTTTTTTCAGAATCAAAACCAGCTAAAGAACAGTTCCCGTCCCCTGGGACCATTTCAGTCTTGTTCCCATTGGCTCCTAAGCTGGACTGGGGCTTTCACCGAGCTGACAACTAGAGCTGCTGCCTACAACATTCCTTAACTCTCCCCGCTCGCTTTCAGGATTTCTCTTTCTCCCTACCTGTGCTCCAGCCTGCGGAAAACATGAGGTTTTTATACCTCTGTATATATAACACGTCTAGGCAATATAAATACACGCACATGCGCAATAGCTGTGTATGTATAGATATGCACACATGTGCAGATGTGTTTGTGTGCACATAGGAACATGCACATGTGCCGGTGACTTTCTGCTTCTCTAGTGCCTGTGGCTGGATTCAGGTTGGAAGACACCACTCCCCTCCGAGCCCTTGGGCACAGCTCCAGGTCACCAGCAAAGGTTCCGCCTGCTGCCCAGAGCAGTCCCGAATTGCTTGCAGCCAGAAACTGCTCCGCTTGTCTCCAAGCAGAGATGGTGGCACTTCAGGCGCATTACCATATGAGGGTAAGTCCAAGTTTCTAAAGCAACAGTAATAAAGGAAGGAAAAGAGGGACATGGGGAAGAGATTCTTTTCCCCCTCCTTCTTCAGCTCAGTGCTCATAACGTGAGCTCTGGAACTTCAAGACAAGCAACAAGCCATGGCTGCCACTTGTCTGCTCCATTCCCCAGCTCTTTGCCTGAGATATTGCTCTTTAAAACACTTTCAGGATGACCTGCTTTAGATCACAGGTCCAACAGTCTCCAGAGTCTCATATTCCTCTCTTACAACAGACTCTGCGTCTGTCCATCATGAAACAGTTGGCCAGAAGGTAATATGAGAGAGAGAAGAAGACCAGTTGCCATCTCCCCTCCTGAAGCTCTTCAGTTGTACAGAGAAGAAATCCAGATTTCATTGGGTTTAATTGGGTAGAAAAGGGTTACTTGAAAGGGTTTCTGGGAAAGAAGACGTGGGGTCTGGCCTTTGTCCTTGGGATTCTTTGTACTTTTTAAGCACCATTTGTTACTACAACATGTAAAACCAGATTGCACATATAGGCCCTCCCCAGGTGACTGACATACTGCCAAGTTAATGAGTTGCAGAGCTGGGTTAATTGGTCTTTCCACCACATCTTTAAACAGATAAAAAACTTTCTGATTTACACTGGTGCTTATAAGGAAAACTTCAAATTTTCAGTTGCATGTCAGCCTGGGTATAGCTCCCTGGATTTTATCCAATCCATCTTTTCAGCATTTAAGAAGTCAACCTAACCTCCCATCAAAATCCAGTATGTAAAACAACTCCTTACTGTATGAAAAAAACCCTTACATATATTGTTACCTCCTGATAAAAAGAAAACCAAAAGGAGATAGGCTTTTTTTTAGAAGAAATTTCTACATTTTCTGGGTTTCCTTCCCTCTTTATCGTTAGAATCTTTGCAGGAAACACACTCTTCTGTTCTTACAACTTTTGGTTGCAAGAACCAAAGCAGATACTCTCCAAAGCCTGTGGCTGTGTAGCCCCTGTCTCCCATTAGAGAAATCAATCTGATTAGAGATCACTGGCAGCTCAGGTGGGGAGCAGGATGTTGATGAAGAGGCTTCGAGATGGTGACTGCTGAGGACTACGAGAATTCAAGCTGCAAAGAAATGAAAGCCACCTTCAACTAAATTGACTAAGTAGGTTAAAAGCAGATTTTTTGTTTTTTCTGTAATCCAGGAAGGGAGAATTCAGTGAAAGAAAGTACAGTATCAGTATAGAAGAAAAAAATTCTAGCTGTTACATACATTAGGACCATGAAGCAAACTTCCAAGCAAACCAGTGGAAGCTTCATGAACTGACTGGCTGTTGGCATATGTAAAGGACACACCCACCTACCAAATCAGCACAACCACCCAAGGTGAATACATATTTTTAGTTCCTAATTCTCAGAAAATGAATAATGTCTAATTTTTGGAAAATGAAAAATAGATTCGGATGTAACAGTGTGACAGTGGAAAGAGGACTTGTGTGAACTATGCACAGTCCATTCAGAGACAAGAAAGCTGAAGGGAAACAATCCTCTATAAAAGAGGATGAAAAGTTAGTCAGATAATTTGGATAAACTAACCCCATTCATCAGTAAGAATCATAATGGTTATGGAGTTTAAACTGTGTCAAGGGACAAAAAGGATCAATACTGTAATAGGTGATTATTTTTTTAATTAAAAGCAATGAAGTGATGAAATAGTGAAATGGTACGAATGACATTAGCAAGACAGCAAAACAGAAGCACTGAGTCTCACGAAAAATAAAATGTATCTTGGCTGGAAGCACCAAGGCATCCCATGCTGTCCCCAAGACTTTCCATTATCTGTAGCATCAAGTAATTCCTTTGGAGCTCTTTTAAATTGCCAATGCAAACTATTGCATCGGGACATGAAGTCCCGCCTCAGATTTCTTTGTATGTAAGGTGAGTTTTAGGGTGTCCCCATGGTGCCTGTCACTCCTCAGTTAGGTACATAATTCAAACCAGAAATCTCTTGGGCAACAGCTTTAGGCAGATATCTGATTCCTCCTACACCCATAGCCAGAGTGCCTCTTCGAATGCATAAGGCTGGAGGGAAAATCTGTTGGCTGAGATGATGCTAAATATCTCATGGTGTTTGTTTTCCACTAGCAGTATCTCAAGCCTGTCTTTTGCATTGCCTGGATGACTTCAGGAGAGAATTGTGCAGTAAGTGGTGAAAGGCGAAAACCCTCTCTTGGTGAAGAGCCAATGTCCAATTTCCACAATATATCAGCAAAATATATTAAATGCTTCTGCAATGCCTATCAAAGTAAGAGTTCACAGATGACAACGAAACACATTTCTCCAACATATTGTACATTGGTTAAGAGAGAAAGGAGTCGAATGCAACCATTTGCTTAATCTCCCACAAGGTCATTGCGTGAGCTACAAACACTGTGCGCAACTCCAATTACAACTTCTGCTTCAAATTTCCTCTCTGCCTTTATCTTTGCAGTTGTGATTACGTGTGCCCGCAGCTGAGCTATTATGGCTGTTCGGGAAAAAGGTAAGTTCTGGAGAGGATGTTTTACTACATTTATTTCTGTATTTAAACTGGATTTCTCATTCCCTCACAGTGAAACTCCACTGTGAGATCTGCCTGTTCTTCTGCAGCAGAAGAGCATAGAAATACAGTGTAGGAAAGAGACTTCTGGCAACAGCCATGGTATTTTTCACTAGGCACAGCAAGCCTGATGAATAATTAACTTCTGGCTATATAACCAGGCTCCATTTTTTTCACAATACCTCACATCCATGTTTCTTTTGGAGGCCTTTTGATCCTGTCCTCACAGTAGCAAACAAGCAGAAAAAATAGTAGAATTAAGAAGGTGACTAATAGGAAACTCTTTTCAAGACAGGAGAAGCAGTATCAGCCCTACCACCCAGTTAATGCTATGTATTCAGACCATTTTCTTTCTGTCAAGGAGAAATAGAAAGAGTCAGGGTTCCTTACTGAGCCCTTACTTGGGTCTCAGGGAAATGTACACCCAATGCTTGACATATTCTGGAATCACCACCAAGAAAAGTTTGAAATCCTTGCCTTTAAAGATAATGTTACATTAGGTAAGAAGTCAAACCAGGGAAGTCTACGATGCTATAATTTGCAGTCAGCATTTTCAGACTTGGTAGTTAAGATTTGAATCCAAAATTCAAGCGCTGTTTCATGAATTGCTGCCTTTGTAGGTCCTGAGAACTTGCACAGCTTTAAATGGTGTCTTTAGGGATGCTCATTATTTCCGGTATGGATCCTGCAATTCTATAAACACTCTCTCCCTTGAATTTAATTGCAAGTATAGTCAAAGCATTTATGTTAGTGTTTATGAGATCGCGGGTTATTATGAGGTTTATCTTCCAAATTTCAGTCATCTGGATTTGTCTCGTTCTCTGGAGACATTCAAAACCCACTTGGACACGTTCCTGTGTGACCTAATCTAGGTGATCCTGCTCTGGCAGGGAGGTTGGACTAGATGATCTTTCAAGGTCCCTTCCAACCCGTAACATTCTGTGATTCTGTAATTCAAAATCTGTCAGCGCAAAAATCTCCAGAGCCTGCAGAAACCTCTCTTCGAGAGAACTTAAGATTGTGCAGTGCTCGACACCTTTATGGAAACCACCTTCTGTTAAAAGCTTAAGGATATAATTTTCTTCCTTTCCTATCGAAGGATGCACCTAATGAGTGCCTCTGTCCTGTGAAACCCTTTTACTGCATCTCTGACATAAACATTAGCTTCACGTCTGATTAACCCTACTCGCTCCACAGCAAGCACGGCAGAGCCCTGCTGAGCCACAATAAGCCCAGGCACAAAGCTCACAGACGAATCCCTCCACGCGAAGGTGTTTGTTCATTAAATTTTAGCACCCGGCTACTCCAGGGGCAATATACAATTAAATAAAACTGCAGCCCGCTCTCCTTCTCTGCCCAGCAGGAGAAGCACCTGCTCTCTGTTTAAACGGGCTCTTGTGCACAGTATGAAACTTAAGGTCTACTTCTTTGAAAGATTTATGAGTATAGGAAAGTACTTACTTTTGTGCAACAAAAGCAGGATCAAAGAACTCAGACGTAATCCTGTTTGCATACAGGGAACAACTCGTCATAGAGCACAACCCTGAAAAGCATAAGACAAACCATTCAGTGGAACCAGCAGAAGAGCTTTGAGCCTGACCTGGAAGCTGGTGAAGTCACGGAGAATCATGCACGGATTTCTGTGGAAAAGAAGCAGCTCTGGTATGACTTCAAATATGCAGACTTAGAGAAATAAGGTATATTTACCAGAGAGTATGAAAATCAGTCCAGCTAAACAAGCTATTTTTGCTTTAGTCTGATCAGAGCCTCCGACTTTTGTACACTTCATCCCAATCAGCCCAAACACAGCACCGAAGAAGCCCAGGCAGACTGCGGAGATCATCAGTCCTCTGCATGCTTGGATGTAACCTGCAGTGAGAAAGAGGAAGGCTAACGTGAGAACTAGGACCTCCATGAGTTTTGCTACAGTTTCTCTCCCTCTGCACAATGTTTGGCACTCACTATCGCAAACCAGATCAGACCTTGGCTGGAGTAACGTCACCTACCATTGAACGTGTTCTCCCAGGTGATCTAGGCCCTTCACAGGACATCATCACCTGAGCTCAGCTCATAAGAAGCATACTGTGAGCAAATATTCCGGGCTGCAAAAAATAATCCCGTGGTATTGGGTATAGTATCAGCAAGAGGTTGTACCCATGAGCTTCTGAACAGCAACTCCACATGGTCTGTGCAGCGGCTGGTTGCAGAGCCACTCTGTGCACACAAAGCAAGTCTTACATGTCAGTCTTGTTGTGCACATGTGTCATGGATGCGATATGACTGGCAGCAGCTCAGCCACACTGACCCTGTCTGGGGTCCCAGGCCGGCTTGGACATGCCACCAGTTTGATTTGGAGCTAACAAAGAGGCCGTCATTCTGCAAGGAAGTCAAACACGTGCTCAGCCTCATGGGGAGCCGTAGTCCTTTGAGATAAACCAAATCACTGCCATACTTAAGCCTGGACATACGGCTCGTGGCTGGCTTCAGCCACATGCAATTTTGTCATGCTGGTTGAAGCTGCTTTGAGCTGGAGCTCCCAGGGGCAGGGCCCTTCAGCAGAACAACAGGTTGCTTGGCCACTTCTCCCTTCCGAGAATATCTTGTAATTGAAAGACTGTGATAATCTCACTGTTTACAGGGTGGACCACTGCAATCTTACACAGATGAATAACCATCACAAGATGTTTTTCTTCATAACCTGTTGTTACAGCTCATTTAAAATGAAAGTGTACTTCCACTGTTAGGGTATTCATTGCTTTTGCTTTGATCTTCAGTGGGTGGAAATGTTGAGAGCTAAACCACCTTCTCACTACCTATTATACCAAATTTTACATAATAACAAAAAGAAACCCCAAATAACCCAAAACAACCCTGCATAAAAATCTTTAATGTATAGGAAATCAATATATTAAAACAGGAACTAGAAGATATCTAACAAAAAGAGAAGGCAGCAGATTCAAAACAAAAAGTGCACTTGTTCATGCAATGAAGTTGTGGAATTCCTTTCCACAGGAAAAGTGGATGCTAAAGGTTTACAGATACACAAAAAAGAGACTGGATACACTCATTAAAGAGCAGTCTGGGTCTGGCTGGCAGGTTCCTTGAGCAGCAGATGGCTACCACCGATGCTTGGCTGCCTTCTGCTCTCCTTACTGCCACCCACTGTAACGGCTGCTGGAGGTGTTGGCAACTCCAGGACAACCACTCTGTGTTTAAACAACAGCTAAAACAAACCCCCACTGATTCACAGCCTGCAAGAAGCAACTTGTAGCACGTAACACCTCATTTCATCAGTCCTAATGAACTTGGGTGCTGCGCTGCACACCTGCCAACGCAACCTACTGGCGTCTATCTGCATCTGTTGGCATCCATTCAGTAGCCCACCTGCTAAAGACATACAATAGTCGACCAAATAACTGCAACTGCCTCACATGTTGGAATATACGAGCGTGAGTCATTCGTGCAAGACCCGTGCCTGAAGAAAGCAGTCTTGTTTTGTTAATATTTGCTGTAGGCACGGAAAAGTTGGCTTTTACTACTTTCAGAGCTCTGTAGTGTTATTTCTTGTAGTGTACTGGTAAAGTGGGAGATGGCGACTCGCAAGGAAGCTATTATTTTTGACAGACCCAATTTATTGACACTGTTAGTAGCTAATTGACACATTAAAGTGCTGAACCATGAACATATTTACCCGGAGGTCCTCTAAACTTTTATTTATGTCTGAACCTCCTAGGAGAAACAGTAAATATTCACCCCAACTGAAATAACCAGCATATGCTAGGAACCACAGGCTTGAAATCTGCTGTTCCTGAAGGTCAATACAGTTTTAGAATAGGTAGAGGGTAGTGAGACAGCAAGAAATAATTAACTCACTCACCCAGAAATCATTTTCAATTATAAACAGCATGAGCTGGAGGACTGCTCAGTTCTGCTGAATGAATAACCTTCCTCACTAAATATTTCACTGAGTTGGGCAGGCCAGTCACAGTGGGACTTGCTTCAGTTCACCACAGCAGTCATCCAACTGGCACACGTTTTTAAAACAAAATATATGAAAAAAATCACAATCTACACCAGTAACATGGAAGAGCAGAACACTCTGTTAGTCCTACTAGGTTGACTGGAGTAGCAGGAGGCATGAAAGGGTGAAATCAACATTTTCACCAAATCCAGCCTCTTGCTTGGACCCTAGGTTAAAACTATATTCAGCATTGGGCTGTAAGAGTAATTATAGAATCATAGATAGAATTGTCAGGGTCAGAACAGACCTTGAAGATCAACAAGTTCCAACCCCCCTGCTGTGGGTAGGGACACCTCCCACTAGATCAGGTTGCCCAGAGCTCCATTCAACCTGGCCTTAAAAACTTCCAGGGATGGGGCCTTCACCACCTCTCTGGGCAATCTGTTCCAGTGTCTCACCACCCTCATGATGAAGAACTTCTTCCTAGTGTCTGACCTAAATCTACCCTATTTTAGTTTGAATCCATTCCCCCTTGTCCTAAACTTCTTCTTTACTTCCTAGAAAGCAAGACCATGACATCATTTACCAAGACTTAGGATGCAGAGAAGTGTAAAGGGGAGCTGCCTATTTCTTCACACTCTTCCACTCAAGATCAAAGACCATCCCCTTTCCATATGTGTATTATCTGCGTTTGCACTAACTCCTATAGTAAGCTTGTCATGTACGTATTAACCACCCAAATGGAGCTCCCAAGCAACAAAAAGCCATATCTTTTAAACAGACAAGCAGAAAAACATGCATTACTCATAAAGTCATGTTTAGCAGCATTCCAAGAGAAACCTATTTCAAGGTGGCTTTTTTTCTTTAAACAAATGTGTTTTGTCTTGCATTCAAATTAATCTTGTTAGATCTTCATCTTGCTTCACTGCTCTCACGCTTGCCTCTCATGCTCACAAAGTTTGGAAGAATTCATGTATTCATATCATATGACAGTCAGGAAAAAAAAAAGCAGCAATGTTCTGGGGACTGTCACTTTCACAAGAAATGCCGCCAGTGGCATCTTGCAGTCTGAGTCACATGAAGTGTAAGAGGTTGCCTTACAGATATGCAGCGCAGTTTTCTTCTATAAGTACATATCCATTGCTTTTAGATGTTTTTCTAAGCTTTAATATCATATTTCAGCTCTTAAGTAAATTTTCGTTCAGCTCTGTTCCTGCAAAAGGTCATCGGATCCACCATTGGAAACATGGAAACCTATATGTCCTCTTTTGGGGAGGTAATTTCATCACTAAGTTTCCACTTAGGACCAACAACGTACAAAAGTAACCCCAAAGTGGTTGTAAGTCCCACAGACAGACAGCAAGGGTACCTTTGCTTGCGTGGGGTTGAGCCAAAGTGATCTCTTGTACAGGAATGCATAGAGGTGGAAGGACATCACATGCAATTTTCTCTGGTGGCCACTCATGTGAAGTGAAGGCCTGAAAGCCATTGGGGCAGCCCTGCTGCTGTGCCACCCTACAGCAACCTGGGAGCAGAGTCTAAGACCCCTCCATGATGCAAACCAAAACAACAGTAATGGGGAACCATCTCCGGGTCACTTTTAACCCAGCTTCTGAAGAAGGAAGGACTTCTCCTGCACTCTGCAGGAGAGCCCCAGAAACTGGAACGGCAATATCAGTATTTTTTTAACCCCTCATTTTATCTCTGATCCTCTGGCAGACCTGAGCAGTTTCTCCAGGAATGAAGTTTAGCAAAACTCAGAGGCTTCTCATTTGACAAAAAAACATTTCCATAGAAGAGGAACCGCTCTACGAGGCAAATCCTCTCCAGCTACATGAGGAAGGAGTGGAACAGAGCCATCTTTTCCTGAGACAACAAAAGCATTTCTAGTAATTTCCCAGTCCTGCCCTACCACTTGGAGGAGAGCAACACGTTATCACCACATGTATCTCTACAGGGTTATTGTTTCTGCTCACAAATACTTCAGTGAAAACGGGAAGCTAGATGTGTCCTTTTCCATGTCTTTTGAGTCTCCCACATGAGGATGGAGCAAGGAAGTTCCCATGTTCCTGGTCACAGAGAATGGGATCCAGCTTAGCCAGGTAAGTCTGTGCAAAGAGGAGGAGGAGGGAAGGGAGAGGCTACCTGTGGGCCAAGGCAGATTCAAATTCACGCTGACATACAAATACTTCTAAGCCATGCATGACATGCTGCAATTGTAGCGCTGGGGAAGGGTTGAGGTAAAAAGGGGACATACACACCCACTGTAAGGCGCTAGCAGGCTCCCAGCAAAGCCTGTAACTGCAAGGAGAGGAGCCTGGACTAGGTTAACTACCGAAAGCACCTCTGGCCGTGGTGGCTGCTCCTCTGCCCCTTCCCAGCCTGCCTGGCCTCTGCTGTGGGGGTTACATTACTCTCTCTCCAGCCTGCCTGTCATTCACATTGTGCCTGGGTACCAGGATCTGTCCCTATAGCATTTAGAGATGTTATAGAGAAACACTGAAGCCAAGAACCTCCTACTGCTGATATCAAGTCTGGCCAGGGGGATGGGATAAGGCCCTTCCAGATGTGCATTTTGCAGTCATTTTTGTCCAAAATGAGTTAGTGCACAGATGGCTGTTCCACTGTGCAGAAGGTGCCTCAGAAGCACATTCCTTGGGCAAGTGGAACGTGTTACCCAGCACACAAGGTTTCAGTGAACAAGAGTTTGAAGAAAGGAGTGGTAAAGACTTTGCTGTCGAGTTTCTTCTTCTTTTTGGAATTGTATATATTTCAAATTCTGCACACTTTGTTTGTAACTGTGCTTTTCTTACTCTGAAAACAGATTAACCCAGAACTAAAAGAACAGCTAAACAATACATTTAGTGGATCCAAAAGGTTATGCACTGGTGATCACTCTGGGCCCACCTGCACACAGACCACAGCTCCTTGCCCAAGCCTGGAAACCACGTTCTCAGCTGCTACACTTGGTCCTAGGGGAACCAATGCCAACAGAGGCCAGCCAGCTCCCCCACCCCTTCTGGAGGAACGGGCAAAGCCCTCTGCTACCATGGAGCTGGGTCACAAAAAGGCCTGGGGAACAGTACTTCTCCATTTGAGGGAAGCATCCTGCAATAATGATGGTAAAGGGCTGCCTGTGTTACCTCT
Source organism: Baryphthengus martii (assembly GCA_013396935.1). NCBI lineage: Eukaryota > Metazoa > Chordata > Aves > Coraciiformes > Momotidae > Baryphthengus > Baryphthengus martii. Next base: position 97,369 of record VWZK01008565.1, on the reverse strand, counting down.
TTTTAGTATCTTGACCTCTTCCAGCCTTTGTACATAGAAAGGTTAGAGGTTTTCTGATATTGGTACTAATTAGCTTCATGATAATAGTAATCCCTGTTATGATAATATTAATCTCTGTTAGCAATTTGATTAACATATTTTCTTTTGCTTTTCAACAAACCTTTTACACCAAAATCCACTCTGGGATTCCAGTGCAAAGGGAGTGTCTGGCTGTGGTCAGTAGGCCTGATTTTTTTGTATCAGTCACCAGAACATTGTATATTCTATTTATGTATGACTATAAAAACTTGAAAAAGGTGCCATAATTTAAAAAACTTTCCCTCCCTTTCTTTGCAGTCACTCCTGAGGCTAGAAACTGATGCCATCCACACTTCCACTGTTTCTACCAGCCATAATCAGCACAGATTTATCAACTGAAAGTTTAGCCGTAAAGGACTTCTGCAGTGACTCAGTTTCCCAGTAGGGCTTCCTTAAAGGGCAAAAATGTTTCTCCTTTTCCAGGGAAGAAAGGCAGCATCAACTCGGTCTTTGGTTTCAGGCACCTTCAAGCAAAACTCTCAGCTTTGCTTCGAAATAATACTGCCCTAAAACTAAGCCGAGCCAGGCATTGCTCTAGCATACCTTTGCATCCCCGACTGCCCCGAGCTTTTACACTGTCATTCATCAATGAAGCAATTACATCCGAGTTAATAACCGCTTAGCAAAAAACCCAAGGCAACATTAATTAAAACAAAATGACGCCAAGGCTTGTTCTTCTCCACCGACCGTTGCACGGCTGGCAAAACCATAAAAAAGAGGAATGTCACGACAGTCAGAAGAAAAATCGGCAAGAAAAATTTGCCTGCATTCTTCTTGTGTCAAATCCACATGCACAGAGTCTTCGGATGAGGGAAAAAATAAGCAGGTAGCAACAGCAAAAGAGGCCCAAACTGACACTTAGGTCCCAAACACAATCTGAGTCGGCGGGTTTCTAAAGGAAAATCCCCACTTTGGGCGCGCACAAGCAGCGCACTGCCACCTGTGAGAGGACACAAGGCCACATGCCCACGACCCCGCGTCGGATCCGCCTCCGCCTAGGTCTCTGCCACCATTCCCCTGGCCCTTGTCCCGGTCGCTGCGCCCCGACCCCCCCGCTGCCCGCCAGCCCCCGACTCCCGCAAACCGGCACGGAGGGTGTGTGTGGGGGGGGAATCGGGATGGGTGTCGGCGGGAGCCTGACCGTCCAGCGCCAGCATGGATGGGAAATCCTTGCAGTTGGAGACGCCGGTGGAGTCGGTCACGCACGTCTTCCAGAGGTTGGCCCAGAAGGTGGCGGTGGTGATGACCGTGCCGTCGATGGTGGACACCTTCCAGTAGTCGGTGGGCAGCGTAGAGGAGACCAGCACCCAGCCCGAAATGGTCAGCAGGAAAGCGATGATCTCCGCCGACGTGCTCGCCATGGGCCCGGCAGCCGNGCGGGGAGGGCAGCGCCGTCCTCGGGGCGCCCCCCGGCCCCGCGGCGAAGGAGCGGGGCTCTGCCCGGGGTGGCAAGAAAAATTAGACCCGAAAACAAGCAAACAGCGCCGCGACCTGCAAGTAGGCTTTAGTTTGTTCTTGCCCTGCAGGAGCGTTGCAGGGCACCGGAGAGGGTGGCAGCAACGCGGCAGATGCTTTCTCGGCGTTTTCCGCGTAGGTTCAGGTTTGCATCTGGCTCTGCGTGCAGGCACCCCTTGGCCCCCAAAAACAGCCTTGCCAAGGGAGCAGTTTTGAGCAATGGTTGTGGAATACAGGTGTGCCAACAGTATCGAGTACTCCGTATTCACACGACGAGAGAAGCTTTTGAAATACGTAGAGAGGTTTGTTTAGTCCTCTGAATTTCAGCTGGCCTTCTGTTGTTACCCAGCCACAGATGATGCCGCTTTTAATACCTGGTTTTGCAATGTGAGGTGATGAACTTGGGATTTTCTACTTCAGTCTTAATGCACTGGCATTCAAGCCTGCAGCTCACAGGGATAAAGTTATACGCTGCGGCTTCTTCTCTTGTTCGAAGCTGTTTACTTTCCACATCAGTAGTGTATTTGCCATTGATGTGGAAAGTACACTGCCAGTCTTTACTTTCCTCCTATTTATTTCAAAACTATTGTTACATTTTCTAAACCTTTTTGCCAGATGGGCAGTCGCTGGAGGATAAGAAGCCACATTTACATCATTATTCTTATGAATGCTCTTTGGTTTGCCGTGTGGACACAAACCCGGATGTAAACACCTTACAGACATTTAAATAAAAAAAAAAAAAAAAAGGAATAAAACCAGCTAGAATTAGGTGTACCCTTGGATGTGTGTCAGAACTCAATGGGAACAGGCTGTTTATTGATCTGTTAATGCCCCAGCAGGCTAAAGTGGGGTCTTGCAGCCGTATTTACTGTCCTGGTGGCTCTTTGCCCACGCTCTGCAACCTCAGTGCCCTCTGACTTGAAGGTGACACATAGAGGTGCTGGCAGGGAAGAGAGAGAGGGGAAACCAGGCAGTAGGCTTGTTTGCACAGTGGCATTGGGCATGGAGTATGCTACAGCTCCCTTTCAACCTCTGTGCCAAGATCTCATCTCTCCTCTCCCTCTCCTCTCCCTCTCCTCTCCCTCTCCTTTCCTCTTCATCAAGGAAGCACTTCTCTATATCCCAAAGTGAGCTCAGTCTATCATACCAGAATGTGGCTCACCCACATCCAGACTCTTCCTCTCTCTTCTCTCTCTTTTTGCTCATGAGGAGAGGAGAGGAATAGAGGGCTCACTGTAGATCTAAGTCTCATCTACCTGGCATTACGCTCTACTTATTGTAGGGCATGGCAGCAGAAAGGAAAAAAAGAAAAAAAAAGATGTTTTTTTGAATATGTTCCCTCATCATAGGACTTTGAGGTCTGGCAGACTGGATTTCTCTTGGTAGTGGAAAGCCAGGTCAATCCAAGCAGCTACTAGCTGGATCTAAGCCAGTCTGAGGTAGGAGACTAAGTCCAAGTCTGGGTCATCATGGTTTTTTGATGTGAGGAGCTCGCCAATTCTTGTGTTGATAATACTGCTTTGGTTGGTGTAAAGCTTGTTGGATCCAGGGACTAGTGTCTGGGCAAACTTTGGCCAGGGCCCATCAGAAGTGTGCTACCACACTAGAATTAGAAGGCTGGAGTGAGTGTTGAAGGATAGGAGCACAACCTGAGGACTTCTAGGTCTTAGTCCGAGCCCCAGGAAAGAAAAGGAGGAGGAAGAGTAGCTTCGTGACAAGCACAGACACCCCTTCCAGAGAGGCTGTGGAAAGGGCTGACTGGGTGGGTTACCCTGCTGAAACTGCTGTGCGCTCTGGCTGTGATCTCCAACAACCAGTTCTGCTGTCCCAGACTACCCCGTTTTCAACAGAGCTGGACTTCGGCTGCAGTGTGCGCTGTGGATCCATGTCTCTCTGACAGGCACCTATCTACTGCCAGGGACTTCAGAAGGAGCCCATGCAGGTGGCGTAGGACAAATGAAGTTAAGTCCACCTCAAACCCACTCTGCCTGTCAGCAAGGACCCTTCAAGCAGGGCTAATTTATACGTTCATTCCCTTGTAAACCCCACTTTATCCAGAATGGTATAAAGTGGTCTCAGCACACCGTCTTTCTCATCTAAAACCAAAGCAAGACATTGAGCTTCTGATCTCATCTGTGGAGGTGTAAACCCAAAATGATATCGTCTGCAGCTAAGTATCCACGCTGAGTTGAAGGGTAAGGGAAGTGGCAAGAGATGCCCTTGCCCTGTGGCATTTTCTTTGTGTTGACTGGGATCTGCAGGGATTAGAAGTCAGAAAACATTCACCTGTGAGGCTGTTTCTCCCCTTGTTCATTTTCAGCTTCTCTCTCTTGTGCAACCCAAGTCCCTTAGTTGTGAGCTCAACTCACATGTCTTTTAGCTTCCAACTTTCCAGAAAACAATAGTTCCTTTTCTCCTCGTTGCTGTGGTAGGAACTTAATATCCATATGAAGACACGCCTATAACTCCCTTCAACCTCGGTCTTCCTGCCACCATAGCTCTGGCTTTGGCTTTGCTTACTTGTCTTTCTTAGCCATTTTTAAATTGTGTAGTAGAGTAATAGATTTTGTTTCTTGTTCCTGTATTTTGGGATGAGCTATGACTCAGGAATTTATTTTCTTTTTTAAGTTCCTCAGACTACTGTGGAGCTGATTCCTGTTCTTTTCTGTACATAAATTGATCAGATCATTGCATTAACACAGTTTTGTGTTGGGTCATTTGAATGAGTGTGGATTTATTCCCTCGGACTGAGAAGGGAAGATGCTCACAGCTCTTTGTAAGAAAACCAACCCTTGTGGTTCACTTTTTTGTGTCAAGTCACATTGACTCTTTTGCATAAGAATGGCATTTTGGGTGTGTGTGGATTTATCAGTAAGTGTTTAGAATAGGCTATTTCAGTTTGAAGGGACAACAATCATCTAGTCCAGCTGCCTGACCAATTCAGGGCTTACCAAAGGTTAAAGCATTAAGAGCATTGCCCAATGCCTCTTAAACCCCGATAACCTTGGGGCATTGACCACCTCTCTAGGAAGCCTGTCCCAGGGTTTGGCCACCCTCTCAGTAAAGAAAAGCTTCCTAATATCCAGTCTGAACCTCCCCTGGTACAGCTTTGACCTGTTCCCATGAGTCCTATCACTAGATTCCAGGAAAGAGAGATTAGCACCTCCCTCTCCACTTCCTCTGCAGAAAGCTCTAGACAGCAATGAGGTCACTCCTCAGCCTCCTTCTCTCCGAACAAGAAAACTCCAAAGTTCTTAGCTGTTTCTCATAGGATGTGCCTTCCAGCCTTTTCATCAGCTTTTTTTGCCCTCCCCTGGGTGCATTCAAGGACCTCAGCATCCTTCTTAAATTGTGGGACCCCAAATGACACTCAGTACTCAAGGTGAGGCTGCACCAATGCTGAATACAGAGGAATTATTGCCTCTTTTGACCAGCTGGTTGTGCTGTGTTTGATGCACCCAGGATGTGCTTTGCCCTCTTGACTGCCAGGGCACGCAGCTGCCTCATATTGAGCTTGTTGACCAGCACCCCCAGATCCCTTTCTGCAGGGCTGCTCTCCAACCACTCCTCTCCTAGTTTATACTTGTACCTGGCATTACTCCACCCTAGGTGCAGAATTTGGCCTTTCAGTTTCATAAATCTCATGCCACTGATGACTGCCTAATGCTCCAATCTATCTAGATCCCACTGAAAGGCCTCTTGTCCATCAAGAGAGTCAACAGCACCTTTCAGTTTGGTATCATCAGCAAACTTACTAATGGTGCATGCAAGTTCTGCATCCAGATTGTTGATAAATCTGAACTGAGTCCTGAGGAGCACCACCAGTGACCATCACCACCCAGATTAGACCCATTCACTATAACCCTTTGAACCCTGCCCTTCAGCCAGTTCTTCATCCTGTGCACCGTGAACCCATTCATCCCACAGTTGGACAACTTTGTCCAGAAGGTTATTGTGAGGGACAGTATCAAAAGCCTTACTAAAATTTAGAAAAAAATACTTTCACCTCCTTTCCTTCATCCGCTTGTCAGCTATCACAGAAGGATATCAAATCAGTTAAACAGGACTTTCCCTTTGTGAACCCATGTTGACTGTGCCTGATGATTGCATTGTTCTATAAATGCCTTTCAATAGCACTCAGTATAATCTTCTTCCAGGAACTGAGGTTAGACTAGCAGCTCTGTAGTTCCCTGGGTCTTACTTCGTGCCCTTCTTGTCAATCGGAATAACATTGGCTAGATTCCAGTCAGCAAAGTTCTCCCCAGACTCCCAAGATTTTTGAACTACATATATTTTACAAATCAGAACGGAATATTATTTGATACTTGGATTTTTATAATGAAGAAGCTTATTGTGTAACCATGTACAAAAGAGTCCCTCAAAAATGGTTTTGCTCTCGTGTCTGAGATACAGGATGTTATTTTAGCTCTTGCGGGATCAAAATCGCAAGCGACCGTTGTTACCTCATAAGTTAAACACCGGATGGCAACAGCATTTGTTCTACAGCCAGGATAAGCAGGCTAGGGTCGTCATGCCTTTATCCCAGAGTAATTTTTCTTGTAATTTCACCATGCATAGGTTGGGCGACTTGAAACTCTTTCCTGGCTCTGCCATGTTATGATTTCCAGGGTGCCCAGAGTACTTGTGCAAAAAAAAGGAAAAGAAAAAAAACAACCCCCCAACTCTATTTCTCTAGAGCTGAAGGATGGCTTCCTTGTTTGCTAAGGTTTCCTAGAGAATTTGAGTATTGCAAAGGTAAAACAGACACGTAGTGAATATAGACAGTCTTGTAAGGGTGTCATCACCTGGCCAAGGTCAGGTTTGCTGTCAGTGATAGATCTGGGGAATACACTTCAAAGTGGCCCATGCACTAGAAGAGATTAACACAACCCTAAAACGAGGAAGCTTACATGGTGTTCTACGTTGTGCAGAAAAAGAGATGCTGCCTAAAAACGAGCAACCAGATCCTCTTCTCCAGAACATAGTAGACCAAGGAACGTTTCTGTGTTGCCTAAAAAACATCCATCGGCGTGGGAACATCAGTTAATAATCACCAGTCCTTGCTGGGGTTGCCACTGTTGTTTTTCTTAAGCTATCAGAAACGGAAATAAGTTAAATTACGGTACGTCTTTTGTAAACTGCCAGGACAAGAATGATTTTAAGCTATGCAGTTTATATATTACGTAACAAAAAGTAAAAAATTAATAGGAAGCGACAACCTAGAGCGTTTTAAATGAGAGAAAAATTACATTCCACAAGCCAATAAACTTTCCTCTCCCATTCTGTGCAACACGTTCAGACATTACAGACGTCGTTTCTTGACACCAAGATGAATGCATTATTTCTTCTTCCTTTTTTTGTTGTTTTCCAGAGCAGCTTAATTTTGTTGAAAAAAAGCCTCTGTTGTTCCCTGAAAGTTTGTAATACAATGCTTTTAAAAATAGATATAACCTGTTTAACAAACTGAGCAGGAAATGTGAAGAAGTGCATCTCCTACTTTACTGGAGGTGCATTCCACCTGGCCAGAAGCACAGGTGCAGCTCTTGGCATTCAGAAGAAATTAAGTTTTGCTAAACACAGTGGAAAGGAGGGAAACTTTCAGACTGATTTTTAGAATTTTTTTTTGGCCTTACATAATGCAATTTAGAAAGTGCAAAATGAAAGAATACTCTAGGGAAATTTAAAAGGATTTAATCGAGGTGGGAGGCAGATAAGCAAATGTCTTTCCAGAGCATCCAGTGTTCAGAAGAGACCCTTGCAGTGAGCCATAAAGATGAAGAGGTTAAGTCCTGACGGGTGGCTGAGCTGCAGGACAGGGTTGAGAACTCGGTGTTCCCAAAGCGGAAACACTTTCCCACCGAGGACGTCCTCTGCCCTCACGCGTCATAGCTTGGCTCTGCCATTTCCTGAGCACTTGGTAGATCTGAGCATGGGCAGTCTGTCATCTTTTATGGGCACCAGGATAGCTCCCAGTCAGAGGACTCAGTGAAGCTGTAGCCAACTGTCTGGGAGGAGCACAGCAAAAGCACAAGGAGTATGAGTTGGAACATGGGAAATTCCCACTAGGTAGTAGGAAAAAAATTGTTTACCATGAGGATAGTCGAGCACTGGAGCAGGCTGTGAGATCTTGACATGAGCCAGCAGTATGCACTTGCAGCCCAGAAGGTCAGTTGTATCCTGGGCTGCATCAAAAGAAGCATGGCCAGTAGATTGAGAGAGGGGATTCTGCTGCTCTGCTCTGGTGAGACCTCACCTGAAGTACTATGTCCAGTTCTGGAGCCCTCAACACAAGAAGGACATGGACTTGATGGAGAGGGTCCAGAGAAGGGCCACAAAAATGATCAGAGTGCTGGAGCATCTCTTGTATGAAGACAGGCTGAGGGAGTTGGATCTGTTCAGCCTGGAGAAGAGAAGGCCCCTGGGAGACCTTAGAGTGGCCTTCCAGTACCTGAAGGGGGCCTACAGTAAAGCTGGGGAGGGACTGTTTACAAAGGCATGTAGCTATAGGATGAGGGGCACTGGTTTTAAGCTAGAAAAGAATAGATTTAGATTGGACATAAGGAAGAAGTTCTTCACTACAGGAGTGGTGGAATACTGGAACAGATTGCCCAGGCAGGTGATGAAGACCCCTTGCCTGGAGACATTTAAGGTCACGGGGCTCTGAGCAACCTGATCTAGTTGAGCGTGTCCCTGCTTGCTGCAGGAGTTTTGGATTAGATGACCTTTGGAGGTCCTTTCCAACCAAAACCATTCTATGATTCTATGTTCTATGAGGAGGGTGTTCAAGACCCAACTGGACACAGCCCTGTACAAGCCCATCTGATTAATCATGTTTACAACTAGATGACCTCTGGAGGTCCCTTCTAACCTGAATTATTCTACTAGCTTACAATTTTGTTGCCTCGCTAAGGCAAACAGAGTAGCACTGGGATGCGTTTGGCTTGTTACAGCGCTAAGTGGCACACCAGCGCACTAACAATTACATATTGCATGTCATGCTCAGAACACGATTGCATGTGGTCCCTGCTACCCTGTTATTTTTCATAGGTATATGTATTTCAGTTCACAACAGCGATACAGTTAACTACTTTTCCAGCTGTTTACACATAGGGAATTTTTTCCAATGGTCACTTTTTTTCTTTTTTTTTTTTTTGAAGATACCTCCAGATATGCTAAAGAAAACCCAAAGCAGAGAGCATGGCACGGAAACTTTTAGCTCTGCCGGTGTAGTACTCTTCCTGAGACAGTGGAGCAGGGTTGAGGAGAAGAGATGAGCTTCTAGAAAAAAGGGACTTGTTTCCCAAGTGGATGCAAGGAGCAAAGCTGGTAAGTGTGTGCTTCAGCTAATAGGGACTGGTAGCAACGGGACACAGCAATCGAGGAGATGACACCATGTGAGGGGAGTGGCAGGCATGGCAAAGGCCCTGGAGGAGACAGAGATAAGCCACAGGAGATGATGGGCCTGGGGTGGTAGTTTACATTGTGCTCTTTGTACCTGGCCCCGCTTCGGTACTACCTAGCCCTGCTTCAGTACCACCTAGCCCCGCTTCAGTACCACCTAGCCCCCAGCACAAATTTGTCCCAGGTTCCAGCTGGGAGGAACGGGAGACAGGTGAAGGTGAGGGTCTGCTTCATGCCTTCCCATCAGTATTGCTATCTGCAAGGATGCTCTTCCCCATGCCCTCCTCCAGTTCCTCTCCTCATTTCCCACAGCAGCCTCTTATGTACTCAGAGAAGGGTTGTGCCGTGAAGAGGGTGTTGTGGTTTACCATCTCCAGCCCTGCTGCTTATCAGGCACCAGTTGTCCCAGCCAGCAGCACAGAAAGATTTCATTTAACTGAGAACATGAAAACCACAACCTGGAGCAAAGCAGCTTCTGTAGCGTGACTTAATTTGAGAGCAAATGAGCTGGGATCAAAAAAGGTCACCATGACAAAGTGGAGTTGAAAGCTGACTTAGATCAACATGCTCAAGCAACTCAGAAACAAAAGGAATAAGGAAATAATATGTGGCTTTTTTTTTGAGTGATACAGGTCCAAAAAATTTATAAACGGGTTGAAATTAATGTTCATTCGATCCATCGGCAATACTCGTTCTTTTGATCCTACTGGTTTGATTTGGCTTCTGAAGTGGTATGTGTATTTGAAACAGAAGTGATAGCCAGATTTGACAGAAGGGAGTGAAACCCTTCAGTGAAAAGAGGGGCTGCCTGCAGGCACAGAAGCTCTTGGATAAAGAGGATAGATTTAAAATCAAATTTAAATGTGCTGAGCTTAAGGAATCACAAACAAAACTGACGGTAATGAGGTCTGAGGAAAAGAACCAACACCTTAAAAACAGAGGTGCCAATGGGAGCATGCATGTGCTGGGAGACATGATCGATTTCCCGCCATCTTCCCATCTTCTGAGAGCCCTGCCTTGACAAAAATCAAATGGATCAAATGTACTCAGAAGTTTCCTAGTGTCCCAAAAGCAACAATTCCACTCATTTTATGCGTAATTTGTGTGCACCACAAGGTCTTCCTATTCTTCAGTGCAATGCTGTGCCCCCATGCTGACTCTTAAAGTAAAAAGTTGGCCAGTCTCTACGGCTTGTAGTAACCGAAGCAGGACATTACCGAGGAGAAAATTCATTTTAACTGCTTATTTTTGATGGATCACAGTTCAGGGTGGTCAAGAAGATATTCACCAAGGGCGGGACACAATGTGCTCTCCTGTTATGTTAACGCTTTCATGTTTCCATACTGAAAATATTTTTCTTTCGTTACTTTGCAGTAGTTCTGCCTTGACATTACCCTCGTCAAGAAATAAAACATTTTCCACTGCTAATAGAGATTTAGGCATGTACAATGTTTTTCTGTCTTCCTCTTTGTTCAAGTGTCTTTTCTCAGCTACCTGTTTCAGTGGCTCATTTAGATGTTCCTTCTAGCTTTTTAATTCATTTTAGCGGCAAGCCAGGTGAAGAAGGGCAGAATCACATTTTAAAATTTAGCATTTAAAACTATGTAAAGTCTTTTTTTCTTGTCAGAAATGCATTTCAATTTTTGAAAAGGAGAAATTCTTAAACAGTTTTGGCTTAAGTCCAATTCATAAGGGAAGTTTGCAGCACTGTATAATGCCTCATGCACATGGTCAATATTTCTGACTTTGGTAGTAAGGCAGTTGCATGAGTTTAAATATTGCACACCACTTTTTTTCAGTAAGCAAAGTTGAAAAGTGGAAGAAAATGGGTTGATGAAGCAATCTCTTTACTTTGTGTCAGCTCTGGGAAAATTTAGTTTCCTTTTCTTTCCCTGCATCTGGTGAGTTACCTGCTGTACTACATGTAGGCAGGAATCAGAAAACCTTCCAACAGCAAATTCATAAATTTCAGAAGCCTCTGCGTGACAAGGTGATGACTTTTCATTGTAACTTGCTTGGCAAATACTAACTAAATAAAAATGCCAGCGGATGCCAAATGGTGAGGTTGGAGACACCCGTGCTTATTATACTGACGACTCTTTGTTTTCCTACAGAATGGTGCACTGTTGACAAAAATGACTTTTGGTGATGTCTGAGGATTAAGGGTTTAATTGGAAAGATGGCCTAGAGCATTTTTCATGTGGTATTCTGGGAAGTGTTAACTTTTCTATGTACATACGGGAAAAACCTGATTTGGTAAGAGAGAGTTAGGACATAACCTGGCATGCAAAAGCTACAGGTTTGCTGCAGCCATTAAAGAACCTGATACAAATGTTAAAATTCAGCTGGAGGAAGCATTTGTGTTATTGCTGGATATATTGTTAATGCAAAATACCATACTTTAGCATGAAATGCGGAAGATAATCATGCATGAAATTAATTTCCCAGTCATAAATCCCACCCTCCCCCCTCCAGCCTCCTTAAATACAGGACATCTCTGGAAGATGTGCAGATTTATGAGAGGAGTTTTCTTCCTTGTAAAGGAAACCTAGAGGGACTCTCTTAGGCATAGGCATCAGCTTAGAGATGCCCATGCGCAGGCTGGCCTGTGGTGGAGTGCCCTAGAGCCTTGCGGAGCTGTGGTCCTGTGCCAGCCATTGTCCTTGCCAGGCACTTTCCGGTGGCGCGTCACATGTCCTGAGCTGTGAAAATATTGATTTTTGGATCACATGCCTGAATCAGTTTCAGTTTTCCTCCTGTCCTGAACAGAAGCTAACCTCAAGCTGGGATCCTCTTCAAGCTGGTGTAATGCCCTGGAAGTTGTTCCCAACCATTTTGCTGCTTGTACTTTGCAGGAGGTTTTACCCACCTCTGCCATAACTGTTTTGCAGCTCTAGCAGCACATGTCTCAGTGTTGGACACCTCCACAGGCTGAGCTTTGCTTGACCCAAGGCGCAAGTCCCTTTGGCCTGCCTGCGAGCTCTCTCTGCAGAGCAGGTCTGTTTCAAGCCCCTGCTTCTGGGGAGACACTGGCTAAAGGTAGGTGTTACACTCCAGCTCTACATAGGCTGACCAGAGAAATTAAAGAAATTATGGATTTTGAGGACTGAGTTTATAGTGTAGAAAGGAAAAGCCACAGTTAAAAGAAAGGGAAAGTGCAGTCTTCCTCCACATTCAGCAAAAGTTCTCTTGCACATTTTTTTAGCAAGCATAGCTCCTGGAGGGCTGATCAAGCAGCCTTCACTCACCCACTCCACCAGCCCAATTTTTTTCCTGGGCTCTTCCATTCCTCCCACCTAACTGTAGACTTCAGCTCCCTGTTCTCATCCTAACAAGCTGCATCATGAGTGGCTCAGCAAATGGGCATCATCAAATTTTGAGTACTTGTTTCTCTGCCCCTCTCATGTCTCCAACAGTGGCTCCCACAGGTGAGTGTCTCATGCAAATGGAAACCGCCCAGATGCCCGGCGAACCTCACAGGCACCGGTGAGGTTCTTGGCTTTTGGCAGAGACCAGCAGCATCCTTGGACACACACCTAGCAGCCAACAGGCTCTTTGCCCAGCTGCATTTCAGTGATTAACCTGCTACCTCCATCTGTCAGCTTAGGGATTTCTACTCCACATCAGACAGCCAGGAAAGTTAAAGATTTGCTTGAACTCTCTGGAGCTGGAATGATGCCCCAAGGGTGGGCATCTGTCTGGATATTCAGCCAGATATCTACCGTGTGGGCGGCGCAGATAAAGCTCATGATAGCTGCTGTTGCAGACTTTACTCTCCAAACAAGCCTTGGAGAAGCCAAGGGGCCATGTTTTCCAAGGTGGCACTGTAAGAGGTCACTCTGCTGTTTGTGCTGCCCCTGAGCTCAACCTTGTTCTGTGAGACACATCTTGGCATGCCAGTGTCTGCTGGCTTGTGAGGAGGGCACCTGCCAAGTTTTTCAGGCATGGAGTAGGTTGTTCCTTTCTCATATTTAAAATGTTGTGGTTAATTTCTAATGAAAAGTGCCTTTGAACTTCTGAACTTTAAACTTAGCGGAGGAAGCCCTCCCTTGAGTCCATCAAAGCCTGTAGCTCTGCTTAGGGGAACAATTCATGCCACATCAGGCTGAGAAATTATCCCTAGTCTTTTATGTGGCACGTGCATAATTGAATTTATTAATATACATGAGTAAATTAAAAAAAATCATTAGACTAAGACACACATCCCTGAGACCAGATTTTGCTCCGCAGATTATGAAATAGACTGAAATACCAGTGATTAATCTCTCAGAAAGAAAACCTCTCACATCTTAGAAGAAAACAAGCTTGCATATATATATTTGTATACATTGAAAGAATACAAAGACTTTTTTATATTCCTTCCTTATGTCTAAAAATAGGAAAGAGAGATAACACTTATCAAAACTGCCATTTCCTTGATATAGGAGAAAAATGATTAGTCGACAACCTTGCCAACCACCTTTTCATCCTTTCTTAACAAAATGAAATGCCTATATGGCTCAATAAGCAAGCATTATCCCCATAAACTGATGAAATCAAGTCATAAAACAGCAAGAGAGAAAGAAAGATTTAGGATAAGTAGAGGAGACTAGAGTAACTCAATTGCCTCTGCAGGTAAAAATGTTATTTTCCCTCTTTGTACAGAAATCTGCAACTAGGGACCACAAATCATGTCTGATCACAAGGCTTCTCTTTATTCACAGAATTTGTTCTGCATTAGATATTCCTACAGACTACTACCCACTACCTGTATATCCCTCGGATTTTTCATTACTAGAAGTGGGATAGGCATGTAATAATTACAGCAATTCATTAGCCTTATCAGGAATTATCTAGATTTACTTGCAAAACAGAGAAGAACTTCCTTTGTAGTTTTGTCTTAAAAAAACTTGGACTAAAAATGCCAATCGGGACATTAATTTCATTAGGATTTTGCTTTTCATACCTTCCCCCCCTCACACACACACTATTTGTGATCTTGCTCATAAGAACTCGCTTTAGTGTGTTTAATCCATTCGAGAAGATTTCCCAAATGAGCTGTTTGTGAATCGTGGGTCGCTATCTTTCATCAGCTCCACTCAAACAGCAGGTTATGATGAGGTATGACATTCTGGCTTGGGTGGTTTGTGCAACAGCTGAGATTTTTGTAACGGGGAAGTAAGATACTCAAGTAATCTCCATAGGACTGCAGTAGCTTTGAACAAAGAGGTGTTTCTAAAGAATCATAGAATCACAGAATCTTAGAATCGTTTGGGTTGGAAGGGACCTCTGAAGGTCATCTAGCCCAACCCACCCTGCAGTGAGAGGGGACATCCTCAACTAGATCAGGTTGCTCAGAGCCTTGTTAAGCCTGACCTTGAATATCTCCAGGGATGGGGCCTCAACTACCTCCCTGGGCAACCTGTTCCAGTGTTTCACTACCCTCATGGTAAAGAACTCATTCCTAACACTCAGTCTAAATCTACCCTTCTCTAGTTTAAAACCATTGCCCTTCATCCTGTCACTCCAGGCCTTTGTAAACAGTCCCTTCCCAGCTTTCTCATAGGTCCCCTTCAGGTACTGGAAGGTCACTATTAGGTGTCCCCAGAGCCTTCTCTTGTCCAGGCTGAACAACCCCAGCTCCCTCAGCCTGTCTTCTTAGGAGAAGTGTTCCAACCCCCTGATCATTTTCATGGCCCTCCTCTGGACTTGCTCCATCAGGTTCATGTCCTTCCTGTATTGAGGGTTCCAGAACTGGACACAATACTCCAGGTGAGGTCTTACCAGAGCAGAGTAGAGCGGCAGAACCACCTCTCTTGATCTGTTGGCTATGCTTCTTTTGATGCAGCCCAGGGTACGATTGGCCTTCTCGACTGCAAGTGCACACTGTCTGCTCATGTCCAGCTTCTCGTCCACCAGCACTCCCAAGTCCTTTTCCACAGGGCTACTTTCTATCACTCATCCTCCAGCCTCTATTGATGATGAGGATTATAAAGGTTCTTTCTGTCTTGGTTTCCAGCATTTGATGTTGGTTTCAATTTTTTTCTTTTATGGCAGCAGTCACGCCTGGCTAGATAAGCTGTCTCAAACCCTTCCTGATACTGAGATGGGAATAGAGTTCACCATCTTTGTGAGCATGCTCTGTAGTGTTACAATGCAGCATTGTCCACCTTGAAGTCCCATCACCTTCAGTGACTTTACCTTTACTGTCCTGATATATTTGCAAGCTTGGGAATACCCAGAGCTTTGATGGTGGCCCTGCATAACCACTCTCTCGTGCGTGTAATTTTGGAGTAATTTGTATTCATCAGTAGAGCTTGCCAGATTTTCCGTTAAAAGAATGAAGTTGCCAGCTTATGGAAACTTGCTGTAGTCCTGCTCTACCTAGTGTCTTTCTTCAGAACAGCCAGCCATTGGTTTGCACAATTATTTTTACACTGTGCGTCCAGGGACTTACAGTCTTATTTGAATGAAGTCTGGTTACAAAGAACTCACTGAATAGTTCACACCCAAACCCAATTGCTAGTGGCTCTGTCTTCAGTATGAGCTTGATCCCGGTGGGTTTTATTATTATTTTGAAAGCAGTGAAGGATCAACACTGTAAGAGACGAGTCAGTGAGGGATTTACTTTGTTACTATGTTAATATCAGAGTATCTTAATGTAGGTGTTAAGCAGCTGTGAATGCTGTTTCTCCAGCTCCCAAATGCTTTTCTGACACCCATTTCAGGAAGTATTTCTAAGTTGTGATAGTAAGGGTTGACCTTGCCTTATGTATTAACATGCTCATGAATTTGTCTTAGACTTACTCTTGTTACATCTTAAACTAAGACAATACTTCTACATAATAATTAGCTATCCCTGTTTGCTGGGAGCAAGGGTGAGGTTAAAATGTGTTTGTGCCTGGGAAGCAATGGTCAGATGGGAAACCCCAGAGAAATGCAAAATGTTCCTGACCTTTGTAGGCTGAGACAACAAGAGGTCACACTGTGTAACCTCCCCATTTGGCTGGGCCATGGCTAGAAATGTGACGCTCGCTTTGCACCTGAGTTTGCAGAGACACCTTAACAGAAGTGGTTTTGTGTGATAACTGCTGTGTATATGCTTAAGGGGCAAGATTACAGCTTTGAGCTGAAAGCAACCCTTTGTGAATACATAAATCACAGAAGGACTCTGTTTGAAGATTGTATCTTACCCAGTGGAGGTGATACAATCTACACAGCATGTACATCTCTGAAATGAGTCATTATGTTGAATAATGATCCATGCTTGTTCATTTTCATGCAAACAGTTATGAGGAAGGCTTAGCAGGAAGGGCTTACTTCAAGCTTTCATCCCTCCTCAAGACCTGCCAGTCTGCGAAGTTTGAAGTACACTGACAAAGGCCATGTGAAATGGTAACAGGGATTGATGACACGTGAATAAACAGAGCTATTGATCTGTGGAGGCAGCTGGCAAAAGTAACAGTGTGATCTATCCATAGTGACACTCTTCATCTTCCTTCCCTTGCCAGCCATATTCACGATGACTTCTTTAGCACCTCTGCAAGGAACCCTTCATCCTGGTCTCTGTTGCAACATTTATAACAGCCCCACAAATTAAGTAATGAGAACTTTCCATAACATCACTTAAATATGCAATGAATATGATGTCATATGACAACTGGTGACCCTGTCCCACACTGTCACTGTAGAGCAAATGCAAGAGGTGAAGTTCTCTCTAACTTAGATGTCTCAAGTGCAGCTGTCCACATCTGGGTTGGTCACCAAAACTCCAGACAATACAGTTAAAGGAGTCTGGAGAGCTACTCAGCTGATCGAATATAGGGTGAAATGTCCCTGAAGTGCCTGGTTTTGCTAACTGTAAAAGGAACCAGGACAGACAGATTCATATCACAGAATCACAGAATCACAGAATCATGTCAGGGGCTGGAAGGGACCTCGAAATATCATTGAGTCCAACCCCCTGCCAGAGCAGGATCACCTAGAGTAGGTCACACAGGAAAGCGTCCAGGCAGGTTTTGAATATTTCCAGAGAAGGAGAGTCCACAACCTCTCAGGGAAGCCCATTCCAGTGCTCTGTCACCCTCACTGTGAAAAAATTCTTTCTTATGTTTACCTGGAACCTCCTATGCTCCAGTTTGCACCCATTGTCTCTTGTCCCATCATTGGATGTCACTGAGAAGAGCCTGACTCCATCTTTCTGACACTTGCCCTTTACATGTTTATAAACATTAATGAGGTCACCCCTCAGTCTCCTCTTCTCGAAGCTAAACAGACCCACCTCCCTCAGCCTTTCCACATAAGGGAGATGTTCCACTCCCTTAATCATCTTTGTGGCTCTGCAGTGGACTCTTTCAAGCTGTTCCCTGTCCTTCTTGAACTGAGGGGCCCAGAACTGGACACAATATTCGAGATGCAGTCTCACCAGCACAGAGGAGGAGAACTCCTCTCGACCTACTAACCACGCCTCTTCTAATACCCCCCTCAAGATGGGATTTTTACTACCTTTAATGTCAAATCCCATATTTACAAACGGAGATTGAGACAACCTGAGAAGATTTTGGCATTCACAAATATAGGCTGTCAGCAGCGTGCAGTTCTTTAGTATTGCTGTAGGTACATTTTGCGCCCTCTTCTGGAAAAAATGTTTGGGACATTGATGTAAGAAAACATTTTTTCAAAAGACGGCTGTAGAATGAAGACCTCTCCTCATTTTCCTAGAGCAGACTTGGCACAGTGAACAACTTGTTAGATGCTGACAGTTCCTTCAGTTCTGATCGCTATACAAGTACTGGTACATAGGGCTCCTGATTTGTGAATGTATCTGCTGCTGAAGTTAATAACCAGGATATGGTCTCTTGTGAAATATGACTTCCAAGTGAATACATCGAAACTCAATGAAAACAAAGGTACTAAAAAAAAAAAAAAAGTCTATTGGTTATCTGTTCACATGGAAAATCCAGAGCAGAAAACAACCCAACAAGTTTGAGTATGATGCCTACTATGGCAGTTTTACAATGACATCACTCGGTTAGTGTCTACACTGTCAAGATTTATGCAGCTCTGTGTTCACAAGCAGATCTTATATCCAGTCACAGGAAAGCAAACAGCAATTATTATTTCACTTGTAAGAAGAATTTGGCACTTTTCAGGGCTACATTTCCCTGAACAAGCTGAAATGTGTCAGGCAGATAATGCAAGAAAGAGAAATGGTTAGACAGAGCGAGTCTGACCTTGAAAAAATGGTAATTTCAACTATCAAAAAGAGAAGAGGGAGCTACCGGTTCACCCACTTATGTGTGAGGTTCATTGCCTGAAAATTGAAACACGTATGAAAAGGGACATGAGAAGAATATGGACAACTTTCCAGGTGGGATCTGCACATTCCTGTCTCTTGAGTCGTTTTGATCAATTCAGCTGAACGTCACCTCTTCCAAACTTCCCCGTTTAAGCCAGAGTTCCCAGTCTGAATGCTCTCAGCAGAAGTGTTTGCAGGGTATCTGCTTTCCGCAGATACTATGTGGTCACGTGTTGGAGATGTGTGATCACTCAGAAGCTTTGCTGCCTGCTGGCCAGGTATCGTCAAGTGAAGAGAAAATAAACACTTAGATCAACAGATGGATTTACTGTGTTAAATGTGCAAAGATCTCAAACTACTCTTTGTACTGCTGACAGACCAATAATACATATTAACCCTGGTCATAACGTCTTTGGCAGAGCCTTATCTAATGGTCTGAAAATATGGCTAGAATGATCAGTTCCCTCCAGACATTTTGATCTTCAGAAAGAAAAGAAGATTTGCCTGGGAGAAGAAATATGCTGTTTTGTGAAATCAGCTGTGCTACAGGCCAGTTATCTTCTCCAGTCTGGATAAGGCAGGATCAAGTCAGATACCAGCCTGACTCTTACCTTTGCTTTGCTGAGCTGTTAGGTGTTAGCTTTGCCAACTGTGCTTGAAAAAGGAAGTGCAATGGGGCAGCACATGGATATGCAAAAATGTGGACCCACCACCTCTTCTAGGGGAAAGGACTAACACTGGAGTATATATAAAATTTTTATGTTCAATCCTTTTGCCACTCCACAAAGAGCAGGCTGGATTTGAAGCTGCCCTTACCCATGACTTCACAAAAATGTCTTTTCAGAAATGCCCATATTTTCATCAGTAAAGGTCTGGAATCCTACCATGCAGCTCCTGTTCAGTGCTGGGCACTGTAGCAACAACCAGCACTCCTCCACAGGGCTAGTAGAGCCCTGGTGGTCCCCACTATCTCTAGAAACATCATCTGATCCCCTGAAGTGAAGACCTTGCAGCTCTGGTCAAGCTCTTTGCTCAGAGATCCTTGACTTCTCCCTACTCCCAGCCTTGCCTGTGCAAATTGATGGTGTTTCCCACCCCCTGCAGACTCAAATGGCAGTTTGGCTTCCTACACTCCTGCTAATCTTGGACCTGAACATATTTTGCTGCCAGGGCCTTGCAGCGATAGGGCACCCAGGCTTTCCAAAGACGGGAAAAATCTGTTCTTTGGGAACTGAATTTCTTGTGAATTCCCAGACTGGGATGCAAGGATAGGTCTGTTCACATTTACATACTCCACGAGAGCAACATGGGAGCATGGGGATGCAGAGACTGTTATAGGAGTGGAAGGTGGGAAAAACCGGAGAAAGCAGAAGGAAGAAACAAACCTGTCTCAAATAAACTGAAAGGAACCTGTCTCTTGTGGACCTAGGAGACATGGAAATGTGTGGCACTTCTTTAGAATATGCTGCCCATGGGCAAGGAAAACACAAGGAGGAAAAGTGGTAGTGAGTCCTGAGGAAGAACCTCTCAGCACTTAGGAATGTTTTGGCAAGGAGGTAGGAAGGCACAACGAAATTAGATATATGGTCATTTTGTAAGAAAGTCTTACTGTCTGCATAACAAGGCTATGGATATGGAGGAGTCCATGAGGAATCTGTAATACACAAACCAGGGATCTCACTTACAAGCCACAGGCTTGAGCCATCTACTCACTTTGGATGGGATTTGCCTCTCTTAACTTAGCGGCCTAAAGTTTAGGATTAGCCTAAGACACTGACTCTGATCTCCATGTCCAGTGGATGGAAACTTCCAGAGGATGATCTAACCCATTGATCTCATATGCATGGCCCTCTGGGGACACCTGGCTGTTTTCACTTATTGCAGAAGGAGCTTAATAGCTTAACATCCCCTTTAGACTGCTAAAATTAGTGAGGTGAGTCCCACCTCCTAAGCACTGCTCAACTCAGGAGATACTGCTGTCGAAATGAATGTGTCTGTGCATCTTGGAAGAGCAACTTTCTGGACTGGTGATAAACTCCATGTACCACCCTCAGTTTGGCACCTATCTGCATCTACTCCTGTCTGTGGACAGACCCTGTGGTAACACTTTGAAAGAATTTCAGTCCTCTTGGATGAGCCTGGCTCTTGACTGATAGAGTATAGACACAAGGAAAAAATCTGCTTTCAGCATAACGAGGGGGTTGGCTTTTACATGTGTGAAAGGGTATAGTCTCAGATTATGGTGGAATTGTGGTATCATACTGTGGACAGCTAGAATACAGTGAAAAGTTCACAGTGGGAGAAGGGGGAAAAAAGTCACCTTTGTTCATTGTCTTCCCAGGATCTGACAGTGTTTGTGTGATTCGCTGGCGGTGTGCACCCTGGCTGCCAGAGCACACAGCTTTTGAAGCACCTTTCTTTACCCAGTCAGACAGAGGGAGGGATCAGTGGGCAACACGGTCATCCTTACAGCAGGAATCCCTCTGACCTTCTGTTCACAGCTAAGGAGCAGCGATGCTACGTTTCCTCCATGTCTGCTCTTTAGGGAAAAGGATGTGTCCGAGAAGTACCTTGAGAAGTACAACGATTGCATTTACTGTGTTATTTATGATAAGGTGAAATTTCACACTGTGTTGCAAGTCATCTGGAATGCGTTTGCCTTGGCATGTCTTCCTACTGCCCTCAGTTGAATTACAGCCATCTCTTCAGATATCTATTGAAGTAGATCTTGTTCATCAAGTCATTCAATACCTCTGCGAGGAAGACATGTCAGGATGCTACTGATCCTGTCTCCGGTTCTGGGTCCTTCTGGTGCTTGGTGTGCAGTGATGAAGGGAGGCAAGCGAGAGCTTTACCATGCAGCATTTGCAGAACTGGGTGCTGATTAACATATACCTCTAAGATGCCCACTGGGAGTAGCTCTGGACCTGTTCTTGCCACTTGCTAAGAGACTGCTATATTTTTTTTTTTTGGTGTGGAACGGGAGGAGTTGATGGGAGTTTTTGAGACAAATTCATTGTGTGCAAAGTGATCTGTATGGAAACAACTGGGGCTTTTTTCTGTTCTTTGTCATTTGGTAGTAAGTGGTAGGGAAGTTCCAGCATCAACGGTTCTATCCTAAAAATAATCCTTTTCCCAGGTAAGTTCTACTGAAAACTTTGCTGTATGAGAAGACCCGAGAATTTGGGGGTCAAACCATCATGATGCTCTTCAGCTAAGTTATCTGATGGGCTTTTACATGTATTTATTTGCATGTCACGGCTTTTCATTTGCTTCGTTTCCTACCTGAAGTCCTTTGCTACATTTCTACTCTTCTGTCATCACTTTTGTTTTTCTTGCACATTTATTTTTTGCCCTTTCACAGCCTTAAGCCAAAACTATGGATCACTCCTTCCCTCTGTACTGACTCATAAAACTTGACTCCACCTACTTACTCTTTATTTTTTCTCTTGCAGATGCCTTGGCTATATCTGTGTTGCGTTGAAGAGTTTCAGATGTTACAGGGCAAATTATACGTCTCCTATGATTGTGCACCTTATATTTCAAGGAACATTATTTTCTGCTCTTGAGGATTCATGTGTCTCTGTTGCACTGTAATCATAAAAATTGCTGCAAGAGTTTTTTGGATACAGGAATTCCCATTTTGATGAGAGAGAGAAACACAGGGACAAATATGCTGGCAATGGCAAGACGTGATCGTCTGCCTTCCTCTCACAAGGTCCCAGAAAGCTGTCCCTCACTGTCACTTCTAAGGCAAGTCCCATTGGCGGCGAGTTGGTAGCACATTTCTCCCTGAGCAAGAGACACATCTTCGCTCTTGCAGGGAGGAGACCTGTGTACCTGGGAGACATTCTGCCTCTTTTTCCCTGACATTATAAAAAGCTGAGCTGACATGGTATTGATTTGTTACACCTGCTCATTTTTCCCTGTATATTCCTCTGATCCTTTTGATGGCACTTTGTAAATACTGCTTTTATTATTTGGAATTGATGAATGAGTCTGCTTGACCTCCCAAGCATCAATTCTCCAGGTATTATTAAATTTCAGCCTTTTAGCAGAATTTAAAGTACATCATAGTAAATGATCTGGTCGGTGGTCCTTTTGAGAACATGAAAACATTTGTTTTCCTCATACCACAACATTTTGTTCTCACATCTAAGCCTTGCATTATTTGAAACACCATTCTGTATCTTCTCAATGGCTTCTGCATTTATTTATTTTATTTTTTTTATGAGTAGATCTTTCAGTTGCCCCAGTATGTTATTTTTCTATATTTCTAAAACATTCCCTAACATTATCCAGGATTTAACACTGACTAGACGATGCATAACAGGCTGGACCTGGAGATCTACAAGAATCCTGTGTTTGAACATCCCAGAACTAGTGCATAGAGCTACTCCTACCTTCTGCTCAGTCTTTCTAATAGACGAGCTTTGAAGGCACCAGGGGGAACAAGGCAAAACTGCAGAGCAATGCAAGTTTTAAATGCCTGGAGTTCAAATCTGGGGCAGCGCTACAGATTCATTTCTCTAACCTTGAGCACCTCATGGAATCAATCCTGTAAAGAACATTTAAATCCTTTATTGAAACTGAAACTTTTTCCTTAGTTGATGGAGGGGAGCCCCAGTAGTAGGATGATGTCTGTGGCCCTGTGCTATCTAAAGGGCTTAGTCAAGGCTAGGGTCTTGGTGGCCCTGACATGGTAGTGCTTCAGCGGTTCTCAGATGGGGCACTTGCGATACTTCGGGCAACTGATCTAGCACCAACTGCTCCTAAGATAATGAAGCCGTGCCTCTATGAACTTCCTTCTCAAACTTAGCAGGCTTTTTTTTGTTGTTGATGAGTACAAGGCACTTTATTCCCTCAAAACCCTTACTAAAATTAGGCTTTGCAACTCCTTTGTATTCCACAGTTCTGAGATGCAAACTGTCTGTAATCACAACATACAGACTCTACAGCCAGTGCTTTCAGATTACGGAGATAAAATCTTCTTCATAAGTAGCTACAGAAGGCACACAGGTACCAAACGACCATTACGATTAGCACACACTGACCATCTTCCAGTGTTGCTGATTGATAGGTAACTAAACCTCCCTTTCAAGAGGTGGTCATCCTAGCTCCATGATGAAGCACTGCTAAGAAACCTGGGCTGTTAAGATGTGTCTCATCTAGCCTTGTTTGTGCAGACTAAAATTTCATGGGGTAGGTTATGCCAATTCTCGAGGTGCTCTCTATAGGCAAGACAGAGATTACAGAGTGAGAGAGACATCATTCCCAAAAATAGTTGTCTGAGATAGGTGGAGTAAGTTGCCTCTCCTTTCTCTTGTCAGCGGGGAGAGCAGAAACTATTTATTTAATTCTTATTGTCCTCTTTGCATTCATTTTTTGAACATCAGAGGATTTCCATCTTCAATTGTGACAACTTGATGCCTCCAATCATACTATATTTGAAAGAAGACAGTATCTTTTTCTTTATGTTTGCAGGATAGTGATCTACCTGACTGGGAAGAGATAGCATTAGTTATTTGTACTTTCTGCATACTTAAGTGGACATGAAATCCTTGAGGGGCTAATCTTCAGTGACCTTGAGGTCTGTCATATATCCTTGAGAACAGTTTCCCCCTCCAAGCCAGCCATACTTCAAGCAGTGCTTTCTAATGAACCTAATTACTAACCTGTTTATCTCCTTATTCCACTTCACTGAGTTACTGTTGTACGCAGCTTTGGGTCTGCTGTGGTAAAAGTGGTAAAATCTTACTGGTTTTAAATAACTTCTTTCTATAGACAACTTCCTGGTAGAAGATTTATCTTACATCCTTTACCATTTTAACACCTCTTTGTGCCCCCATCACCCGTCTAAGAACATAATGTTTTCTGTAAATAATACTTACCTGTATTCAGGATATCTCATTTTACTGTATATTGTTCTCTGTTCTCACAGAAGTGTCTCAGAGGTTTAGACTCTGCAGATACTCTGGACACCATTCTTGCAAAACTGGTTATGTCTAGTGTTTTGTAGCCATTCCAAAACACCTTTGGCGATATCTATCCTCTCACCTATTTAACAATTTCTCATTTATTAAGTTTGAATATTCTGTTGCTTGTATGGGCTTTGTATTTTGGGGCTGACCTGGGCAAGTGGGAAGCATGTGGCAGGACTCTAGTTAACAGCGGGAGTTAAGCACAGTAGACTGCAGGGCGAGCTGCATGGGTGCAGAAAGCAAAGATGAGCAATCCTAAGAAACATTGAAACTGGATTCAGGATCAACTTGAAGAACAAAGGCGGTGCACCCTCATAAAATGATATAGTAGCTTGGGATTCAGATCTAGTGATCAAAGTGGATATATTTTGAAATGTTCTGTCTGCTTTGAAGAGGTTAAAGATCTGCAGAGGATTTCCTCTGCAATACCTTCGACAGGTCTCCAGTAGCAGAGGCTTTGCTATGAACTGGGAGAGCATTGTTGTGAGCTGCAGAGCCAGCAGGGCTGCCAGCTGTGAACTCTGCATTCATGCACAGCTTTGGTACCTTCCTAAAGGCATAAGAATTAGGGGCTGCCTGCGTAGCTGAGGTCATCTAAAGGCACTCCTACACATGAGACTGTGCTCTCAGGCCAAATTTTACAGGGTGGCTTATGTCTGCCCGCTAGCTATCGCTAAAGAAAATTGTCCTGGATCTCATTGTATATTGTTTGTTTTGGATCTCTTCCAGATCTGATGGGATGGCTCTAAGACATAATTAGGAATTTCAAGGTGATTTTTTTTTCATTGTTTTTACAATGGAAAATTCAGTTTACAATTAAACTGAATTTAAGGTTTTCACATCCCAGTATAGCATGTCAGCCTGTGTGAAAGGTGTTGCTTATTGGTAAAGGCAACCCGTGGAGTCTGCTGACCTCAGAATTACATCTCAGTTTATGTGTTGGTCAAATTAATGAGTTATTAGTTATCTCCAAAAGAGATCCTGGAAGTGAATTAAATGACATAGTGTGGACAATGATGATGAGGATGATGAAGGGCCTTGTGAAGACTCAGTGGCAGTGTAGGCAACTCTGCACCTGGAGACTTCAGTCTCTGAGAACGGGACCCCAAACATCTGGGAGCTGCCTGGAGTCACTACATTGCATCTGGGGGGAGCTAAAGCACTAATAAGGAGCTCTGATGCTCTTTCCTAATATTGGAAAGCCAGCTTTAGCTAAAAGATCTACCCCAAATTTGTCCCACAGGTTCTTACAGTTTGCAGAGAAAGCGGCAATCCCAAAGGACAATTCCTTCTCTGGTTAGGGTAATTCCAGTAGACAAAACAACTAATGAGCAGTGAAGGAACATAAACATATGTGGCTCATGCCACTTTAACTGCCCTAAGGTATACACCAGCACCCTGACTGTGGGATGTGTGTCTCTCTGCCATATTTGCCAGGCCTATGCAAAGTCTTAGATATTATGAGCTTTTAAGATGGTCTATGTTTAAACACATCAGTTGTTCTCTTCTAAGTTAGATGAGCTCTCACCTCAGGCCACTATTCTTCTGATTTAATTCAGAATTGTAATTACCCTGTGCTTTCTGTGCAGAGAGGACTGGAGAGAAGTACTCAATTTATCTAAAATTTAATCCTCTCCCCTCTAGAGATCTCTATACAGAGCTGAAGCTGAGCATAACTGCTGGTTAACAATGTTTATGACTCAGATTACAAACATGCATGAAGATTATCCTATTTATCATGGTCTACCCAAAAAAACCACCAGGTAAACTTTAAAGGCCTGCTTTAATTTTCCTTTTTTTCTTTTGTCTTTTTTTTTTTTTTTCATAACCAAGCAGACAAAATGACCAGTTCTTTGGTGTGCCACTCCAGCTTGGGCTTCTCTTTATCCACTGAGAGAGTGGAAGTCCAACGCTTCTGTTAAAGGTCTCAATTTCATGATACATCTGAACCTCTCAGCTGAAGAAGCAATTCACTTTTTGAGATAAAACGCAGTCTGCCCAAACTTGGCTATACCAGAAAGTTCCTTATCTAGGATCACGTGAGACTGTGGCAACACTGAGCTAAGCCTGAGAGGTTGAACTCTGAAAAGTTTGAAGAGAATCACTTACTCCTGTGAGCACAAGGCTAGGAGCAAAGACAGCTAGATCCTGTTTTCTGCCTGGGACAAGCCAATTCACCTTTGTGGTTCACTCTACTGTGCAGTAAGGTACTGCTTCAAAAGCATGCATGCTTCAGACTCCCATTTTAGGTAAATTTTATCATTAAAACCTCTGTTTGCTGATAAAATCTATGACTTTACTTAAATCTTATTTCTTTTAAGCTCTCTTACAACAAGAAGCAATGCTTAAAGTATTTATTTGTCTCGTTCATAGGGCTCAAACACCTCTCCAGATGAGGAGTACATCTGATTTTGCCTTGAGATTTGACTGTTCAGGACAATACCATAATTCACTGAATGGCCTTTAGAGGGAAGCAGATCCAAAGAATCCATGAAGGGAGAGGGACGCATTTTGCAAGAACAAACTGCCAGAACTTGGTAAACAAGCTGAGACACTTGACTTGCTCTCTTTGTCCCTGCATAGGACTGGATGAGATTTGAATACCTCTCTCATAATCCCAGTCTGAAAATTCTTCTAGAGCAAAGGAAGCCAGGGCTGAATTATCTTCATCTGCTAGTGCCAGGAGATCTTGCTGCTTTGTCATCTGAGGAGTTTTCCTTCAGCCTTCAAAAACTCCCCTAAGAGTAGTATTTGGGGATGACAGAGAACCACAGGAGCACCAAAGGCACTCATCAAGTATGGAAAGAAAGATTCCTGTCCTACATTAGAAGGCATGATTTGAAATAAATTTGTGACCTGAAGCTTCCTGACTTCCATCTGCTTTCCTGTGGGAGATCAGGTAAAAATATCTGAAAAATACCTAGCTACAGACTTAGAGCCAAAATCTTGAAGTGGGATTTTTAAATACTACATATTTGAAAGTCTGTCATATGTGTGACATTGTAATTCTACCTGTTCGAAGCATTCCTTTTACACTAAACATTGTCTTGAAAACAGAAGATTATTTTAAAGATCCTCTAAGATCAAAAGTGGCATCAAAATCTCTATGGGTAAAGTTTGCTGCCCTTGCTATGTCCCCTTTATGTCTCAGTGGCACATGATGGTACAGGAATTCCCCAGTGAGTGTCCAGTCAGGGCAGTATGCCTGTGTCCCACACTTCTGCCAGATCAGAGCTATTGTTTTACTGGGAGAAGGCAGATGCCCTATAATTAGCCAGGAATGAGATAGTGAGTTTGAAGCAGTCTCAGAGAAGTTCATGCAATTTTCAGTACATGCAGACTTCTAGAGAAAGAAGGTCCAAGCAATGGGCTTTGGTGTTGGGCTTCCGATTGCCAGTGGGGCAAATTCATGGCTCAGTTTAGGCCATACCAACAGGCTCTCCCCAAGACATATCTGCTTTGGAATGTACCCTTGAGCAATCCTGAACATCAGTCTGGCCTGGTTTATTTTGTGCGACAGGTAGAGCCTTCATAGCCTAATGGAAGATTTGTAAATGGCAGAAACCTGGGAAACAGCAAACAAGGTCAAACTTAAAAAAAAACCCAGCAAACTCCACAACAGAAACATCAAGGAATTAAAAATTCATACACCTAATATCACTTGTTGGATTTTTTTTGGAACAGTGAAATAAACTATTTGTAAGTACCTGTAAGACAAAGAAGAGATGAGCAACAGGCAGTGCAGACAAATTATGTCAAATCAATCTAATTTCTTTCCTGACAGAGTAGAAGACCTTCTGGGTAGGAAGCTCTCCTTTTTTTAAACTCAGTAAAAAGAATATGAAATTTGCTGAAATCACCCTAAAAGAGAGACATCAAATTCCCACTAAATCATCGGTGGATTTCTGTCCACGATGCCCTCAGAAGGGATCTGCAGCGAACTGTGTTGAACATACTACTTTTTAGTCCTTCATCAGCATAGCCTAGCACGTAGGAGCTCTGTTATTGCTGGCCAAGATATAATGCCAGATATTGAAACTACATGCATGTAAATGAAAGCATTCCCAATTCTGTCACATTATTTGCAAGGATATTTTTAGACTTGTGCCTAGCTCTCTGGCAGTCCCTGCCCCCTTTGAGTGTGGGTACTGCCCAAGGCAACACCGGTCAAGGTGCTCCCAGCTAAGGCTCTTCTGGAGTCCCCAGCCTTGCGAAAGAAAAGTGCTGGCCTCCTTTTAAATGAGATGTCATGTCCCAGACTTACATAAACCTGGGTTAATTACATCAGATTTGGCATATAACTTTTCACTGATACTGCTGATGGAGGCCATAAGCTGATTAAAGAGTGTTGGGTGTGAGTTTAAAATGTAATCGCATATGTTAACAGCCAAGGGTTATGCAAGACAGCGTTTCAAATGAAATGTGTAAACAACATTTGATAATGGTTTATGTGTTGTGGAAACCTGACTGGGTTTGTATACTCTTACATGTCTTAGTTGTAATTGGACTGAATACCCTAACGGAATTATTTTAGGTTTTTACCAATGAATTTTTGAATCTCTAGAAATAAGAGTACAAGTTTAATTCAAAGAAAAAAAAAAAAAGACAGACAAACAACAAGGTTCACATTCTTGGGCATTTCAAGGACAAAAGAGATTATCCACTGTAAAAACTGTCCTCTTTCCAAGTAAAGTCCGGCTGAACATGCCAGCATAAAGAGCAAGAGGAATTGGAGAAAGAAGAAACACCTGTGCCTGGATAATGTGCCACTTTCCTTTTTGTCTGTAGGTGAGAAAGATTTGTTCTCCTGTGTGTAATTTGAGGATTCAAAAAAAAAATCAGATTTTTAGACATGTTTATCCCTGAGGATCACATCAAAATCTTTAATCCAACCACCAAGCCAATTCTTGACGCATTTACATAAAATTCTTCCCCTAATAGTTGTTTCTTGGGTCTGAGTTTCAGCTGTAACTGGCTGTATAAGAGCTTCTGTCAAATATGTGTTAACGTACAATCATAAATGAATTATTAGCACAAAAGCAAGACACAAACTGTCTTTTTTTCTTCTTAGATATAACACAGACATTCAGATAAGTGGTCACTTCATTCCTTCTCGAATTGTTAGTACTAGAATGATGTCTACAGTGAAACCTGCTTCTCATGCTTGCAGATTAATTTCTACCAACATGTGAAAAAAAGAAGAGCTTAGTGTGAGATGATACATGAATTGTACCAAAGGGGAAATCCAAGTTTTTTTATGGGATAAAGCTTTCAAATCATACAGTTAAGAGCACATTATTGATGAGGACTACTATCTTTATCTCTTCCTAAGATGTATCAACCGATAACCTCTTCTGTCATTTTGGAGGGACAGCATGGGGATTCTCCACCACTGAGACCTTCTGCCTCTATGGTGGTTACTGAGAATCTGTATGATCAAGACATCAGTCTTTATCCAATTATGTAAATGTTCCCTACACATATTCTTCTCAGCCTCAGATGTGTTGTTTGAATAGAGTAAAAGTCAGAGACGTCTTTCTACCAGGAAATCTTTGTTGTCTTATGTCCTCTCGTCAAGAAACTCTAATTATTTTAAGCCAAACCCCCTCTTTAAAACACTATCTATGTAAAATAGACCAGAGCTAACAGTCAAACCTTTTATGTGTTTAAATTATTTCTTCCTTGGAAAACAGGTAAATCAATTTTAAATGTGACCTGTCTGTGATGGTGAGTGGAGGTACCATTTGAATCTTTCTTGTACTGACACCAGAAAAGTACCCTGGTGCTATCGCCATCTCAGAAATCATTAAAAACTTGAGAAAGTGACCATGGGGTTTCAGAGCTGAGTTTTTCTCTCTTTCATAATTAGACCATTTTTCACAAGCTTGTTCTCTAGCTCCAGTATCAGTCAACTATCTGAAAACCCTCTCAACACAGACTGTGTTTTGCCGTAAGACACACTAAGACTTTGTGTGCAACTCCAGAGCTGGAGAGTACAGGATCCAGTTTCTCACATCTAGTGCTCTGCTGTTTGTGAGCTGGCTGCCTGCACCAGCCAGTAGAGGAAGGTGCCCTCCACAGCCCCACGGGTGCTGCAGAGCAGGCAGGGGCTGCTGAGCCCCTAGCTGCTGCTGTCACAGACTCTCTTTTCTATCTGGGTGAACAGTTCTGGCTCCTGTCTCATTTCTGGGTGCGGTCTGACTGGACATTTTGATCTTTTTCTTCAAGACGCCAAAGAACTATAAACTATAAAACATTTCAAAAGGAGAGCCGGGGTGCTGTACCTTCTCGATTTTGACAGAAATGATTCCAAGTAGTGACCAGTGAACTCCCAGCACCCCGGAGGAACAACTGGCCAAAGAGTCTGCAAACCCCACCAATTGAAAGAATTTTTTCCTCTTGCTTTTTGTGAAGCAGCATGATAAAACAAGCTTACTTTTCTTCCACCTCCTTCTTCCTCCTCCGTTATGCCATAAACCTGCCCACTTCTTTTGAAGTTTGCTCCCTAAATTATAAAAACTTCGAGAGAAAGCTGTCCTTTGTGTTCTGTGTTTGCACAGTGCCAATTACAAGATAAACTCCTAGAAGCCAATAATAATAAATAATAAACGTTTGTTCTGATTTCAGTGGTGCCTGATAAGAGCAAACAGAGCACAACGCCTGTGTTTGGTTCCTTTGTGGAGCACTGCATGAGAAAGATGTAATCCCCAAAACATGTGAAGACAGCTGACCATTAGCAGAGCGGTGAAAATACCTCATGGAGCAGAATCAGATTCACAAATGCCCAAAGGACCCTACAGAGCAGTATTTTCCTTCTAGTCCTTGTCAGTTCCAAAACCTGCGTGACTTAATGAAAGTGGCACAGCCTTTTCAATGCAAATACAGTATTGACTTCAAGAGAGGGAACACAATATTGCTGCTGGAATTAAAATTTAGGTATAGAATTCAATAGCTATGCAAGTTACTCTAAAAGGGAAGCAATATAAGGTAAACTTCAGCATTACTATTGGCCACATTGCCAAATCTCAACAAGGCTCCTACATTTTCATAAGGAAATGTGAAATTTATTTGCTTTGAGGATATTCCACCAGAGTGTACACTCAAAGCCTGTTCTCTAGTCTCTTGAGAGGAATTTGGTGAGTGTGCACAGAAGTGATTGTCCTTTCTTATATACACATTGAACACAACATGTAAATGTGACAAAGGCTGCTACTTCTAGAATATGTCCTACTAAGGGACTTAGTAAGTGAAGAGCATTTTTAGTTTTGGGGAGAGGTATATCACAGAGTTATAGAATGTCTTGGGTTGGAAGAGACTTAATCCAACCTCCCTGCCACGGGCAGGGACGCCTTTCAACTAGACCAGGTTGCTCAAAGTTTCACCCACCCTGGCCTTGAACACGTCCAGGGAGGGGGCATCCACAACTTCTCTGGGCAATCTATTCCAGAGTCTTGCCACCCTTGTATTGAAGAACTTCTTCCTAAGATCCAGTCTAAACCTATTCTCCTTCAGATTAAAACCGTTTCCCCTTGTTCTATTGCTGGACACTCTTGTGAAAAGCCCCTCTTCAGCCTTCCTGTAGGTTCCCTTCAGGTATTGGAAGGCAGTTATAATGTCCCCCCAGAGTCTTCTCTTCTCTAGGCTGAACAATCCCAGCTCCTTCAGCCTATCCTTGCAGCAGAGGTGCTCCAGCATATCATGGGAATAAGAAAGACATTGAGGTATGGAAGCATGTCCAAAGAAGGGCAATGAAACTGATGAAGGGTCCAGACCACAAGTCTTATGCGGGGTGGCTGAGGGAACTGGGGTTGTTTAGTCTGGAGAAAAAGAGACTCGTGGGAGATATTATCACTCTCTACAACTACCTGAAAAGAGGTTTTAGAGAGGTGAGTGTCAGTCTCTTCTCCCAAGTAACAAGTGATAGGACAGGAGCAAATGTCCTCAAGTTGCTCCAGGGAAGGTTTAGGTTGTGTATTAGGAAAAATTTCTTCATTGCAGGTATTGTTAAGCATTGGAACAGGCTGCCCAGAGAAGTGATGGGTTCAGCATCCCTGGAGGTATTTAAAAGACATATGGATGTGGTGCAGAGGGACATGGTTTAGTGGTGACCTGGCAGTTCTAGGTTTATTGTTGGACATTACGATCTTAAAGGATTTTTCCAGCCTAAACCGTTCTATGATTCTAAGTGTTCAGTAATGGAAAGGAGGAAAAATCCCACCTCTGAGAGACCTCTCCATAATGCTTCTGCCAGAAAATCTATCATCAAACTGAGTCGAAATGCATTAATTGTTTTAATACTTGGATATGGGTCATCCCTACTCAAGTCATCCCTTTGCATGTCTTCTTGCCTGAAGGACATGATTAGCAGCTGCACTTGGCATAGAGACAATTGGAGCAGGACAGAGGTGGCCACAGCTGTGTGGAAGGGGAGCTCTGGCACAGGGCACCATGGGATGGGAGGACAGTCTCACGCCAAAGCTGTGAGACTCGATGTATCTAAATGCACTATGGGGTAAAGGAGAATTCCCTCCTGAACCCTTCCAGGCTTGATTTTGGAGACCTGGACAACTGAAGCCAGTGAGAAATGTATCCTCTATGCACAGGGCCGGTAAATCTGCTTACTTATCTAACACTAGGCACCAAAAATGTAATATTTTGGGCTGAGATAGCAGCTATTAGGAAACAAATACTAACCAGGTAAGAAAAGCTGCCTCACAGCATTTTTATCTTTCTCAACCCATTTAAAAGCAGCGCTTCTTCCCTCCCACAAGCTGCTACTGGGTCACACTGATGGTCTCTTTCTGATGTCTTATTTCTCTCCTCCCAGGAGTCGGGTCCCTTTCCAGACTGACAGGCATCCTAAGGAGTGGGGTAAGGACATTGGTAAAAGAAGTAGCTTTTGAAAGGTATTTTATATGAAAATAATGATAAATACATGAGCTAAACATAAGGATAGCTGGAATAATTATAAAAGTGTCACTGTTATATTTTTGTATGCATTTTAGGACAAGAAAAATCTAAATGAGTTCAGATTGTATATTTTAAACTTAGTTAAGGCAACATGTTCAGGATAATGCAGTCATATTGTATTTTCCTGTATTTTACATCCGTCCTCTACACTTCCCAAATTATGTTATTGTTGTTGCAGAATGTGATTTCTATAAACTTATCCTGACGTTTTAATTTAAAAATATTTGACACTACATTTTTAATAAGACTAAGTTCCATTGGCCTGATTCAGTCTGAGTCTGATGTAACTCCATCAAAATCTGTGGAGTTTCCCTGGCATAAAAACTGGAGTAATTTAGGAATGACTCAGGCTTTGAATTTCTTGGATTTTGCCAGTAGGAACTTGGAACTAGCAATTCAAAAATTACTTGTAATCACATCCGGAGATCCCCATTTACTTTTAAAAGATACAATCTTCATTGTCACATACTCTGGAACAGCACACTCGCATTCATGTTTAGAAGCTTAATTATGCATCAATTACATGGGGGAATTTTCAATATTTGCTGATCCTTTTGTTTCATGGATTTGACGAAAACATTCTGTTTATTTTGGTATCACTCTCATAGCTGGCATGACTGATTTATCTGATGACTAACTTATTTGACTCCAGCCAGAGATACACTGCCAAAATTTCAACAAAGGGCTCCTTTGGAAAGGGTTTATAGTGTCTTAGTGCATTCTAACTATTAAACACTTTACGAAAATGTCCGTTGATTCCCAAAAGCTGGCTGGCAACGATGTAGCCTTAAACAACTGAGTTTAACCAGCCTTTCCTCTTGATTAGCCTTTTTGCCCACTGTAATTACTTCCCCACCAGCCTGGTATTACAGAAGCATCTTTCAAGAAGGAGGGCATTTTTTCTGCACAAGAAGAGGAGGGACAGCTTGACTTCGCGTGCACGCACGTGTGTGCGGAGAACATGTTTTATGTGAAAGCTCAATCAAAAGAATAAAAGGCAGGCTTAATTTTTGAAATAGCTGGCGTTATCTCTTGCGTGAGTGAGATCCTGGCTGTCAGCGAATGCCTACCAGAGGCTTGTTTTCTTTACTTATGCCCATCACTGCATTATGGCTAAAGAAGAACGTGGATTTCATTGGGGTATCTAGGCTGCGTGAAAAGAAAGGGCAACAAAGCTTTGCACATCAAAGACAGTTTGAGTCCTGGAAGAAGACTGAATAATGCGGGATGGAAAGTTGCTTCTCAGTCTGAGGTGACATTTTAAGGGCTGCGGTGCTTCACTCCTGCAGCAGCTTTTGGTGAAAGTGTTGCTTCCCTCGGGCAGAGAGGAAAGATGTGAAATATGGGAAAAATAGCTGCAGGAGGAAAGAAGGAAATTGCTCTCCATGTGCACTCTGGTTTAGCTTGAAAGCTGTGGTTATAAATTACATCCAGCTGATCTGAGGTAGGGTAGGATTCACCTACAGGTATCTGTCAGAGTGGGATTCAGTTGAATCCTGCCAAGTATGTCCACACCTCACTAATCACCTATCTGCTTTATTGTCAATTGGCATGTCTAAACTGCTCCTCTGGCCTGGTGTAGACATTTCTCATGGATAAGATGGATCCTGTCCTAGAAGGGGACAGGATCTCCTATTCCTGTTGCCTATGAGGTGATCACAAAATGATTGGCTAACACAGTGCTTTGCACCACAGATGTCTAGAGCAGTCTGAAATAAATCCTAAACCCATGCTTAAGGTCCAGTGCAGCAATTTTAGCACCTCATCTGTACCCAGTTTTAGGTGCATGATGAAGCAGGACATAGAATCATAGAGTGTTTTGGGTTGAAAGGGACCTTTAAAGGTCATCTAGTAGTAAGCAGGGACATCTTCAACTAGCTTAGATTGCTCAGAGCCCCATTCAACCTGACCTTGAATGAATCTACCCTCTTTTAGTTTAAAACCATCACCCCTTGTCCTGTCACAACAGGTCCAACTAAAAAGACTGTCCCCATCTTTCCTATAGGCCTGAAGTACTGAAAGGCTGCAATAAGGTCTCCCCGGAGACATTTCCTGGGTAGGAAGAAAGGAGAACTACAAGACCCACACAATTCAAGATTACTTATGTGTGACTCTGTTCCATATGCAAGATTACAATCTCATGGCAAATCTCAGATGTCACAGGTGATGTGAAACTTGCTTATAGTGTTGCCTCTCCCTGCCAGCCTTGTTTGACTCTTCCCCGAGGAGCACATTTCACTTCTGGCAGCCGAAACTGAACACAGGGTATAAGGCTGAGCTGATTCAGGTAACCACAGAGTAAAATAACCACAGATTAACAAAGTAAAGAAAAGAGTTAGAAGTAGGCTGTCTGTAGACAGATAAAAAAGGACAGTTGCTTTTAAGGTAGAATGCTAAAAATGCTCATAGTCTTTGTGGTAATCCAGGCTCACCATTTCCTGTGGTATTGCCATGGGAGGTCAGGAACCGATTACACTCTTCCTGTTTGCAGACAATTGTTATGTTTTTGCTATTTTTGTGCTTACAGTTAGACTACTCTTCTTTAGACTGAACAGTCTAAACTCTTCCAATCTTTCCTTATAGGTCATGTTTCGTAAAGTTGAGAGATTCTGGTTGCTCTTATCTGCGTGCTCTTCCCAAGCGCTCTGAATTTTACTACAAGTGTAGTACCCAAACTGAACACAGTACTGCAGCAAAGGCTTTGCTTGGGACAAGAGAAGCCATCTCATATTACAGACAAGCTGTTTTTTATAAATATTTGCTTTTTGGCTGGTTTTTGTTTGTTTGTTTGTGGGGTTTTTTTGTTTGGTTGGTTTTGGTTTGGGTTTTTTTGCAACACAGTACAATGCCATCCATTGCCTGATCTCAGCTGAGACGATCCTGGATATTGGATTGATCCCAGCTACATAGACCCAGTGCTGACCAGAAGCTTGTGGCCATTTTTTTTTCTGTTGCGTTTCCAGTAAGTTATTTAGAAAGGAGGAGGTAGATATTTTGAAGAAATGGAGGAGTTAGAGTATAAAAACTTGACATTACTTGAGCAGCAGTACCAGGTCAGACATAACACTGAACTAATTTATGATCCTGTGTCTGCTAGTGGCATGAAGGAGACAGTAAGGCTGCATAAATGTTGAGAGAAAAGGAAAAAAAAAGAAATAAATCCATTTAGAAAATATTGCTGTTGGTAGAACTGAGTGAAAACAGATGTAACCCAGTGAACTTCAGACCTTGAAGTAACGTTATTTCTTTTGCTTACTGAGAAAAGTGGACAATTTCTGGCTCTAAAAATCGCTTTGTATGACTCATGCATAATAGAAATGAGTCTTGCTTGGAAATGGCCTTTTCCTCATCATTCCTTCTTCTTTAAAGAGCTACTCAGGAGCCTTGCACTCCTGGAGTACATTTCTTTGCTTCCGTGTTCAGCAGTGCTTTCTTTTCAGTATTATGAACTTATAACCATCTTGCTGCAAGGCCGTGGGAGCAAGTGGGCATGATATGGAACTGTTGCTGGACACAGATTTTTATTTTAAATGATACAAGGTGGCAAAATTTTAAAGAACTGGTAGTTGAATGCACTCAGATTCCTTAAATAAGAGCTCCCACTCATTCTTTTGATTAAAATGCTAGAAGTTTTTGGAAATGATCTAAATTCTCCTTTTGAAGAATTAACCTTTGCTGAGATAACAGAGAACCTGGGCCCAGTCTCTCTGGTACTGAAAGTGATGGCCACATTTTTATCGTTAGGTCAAGGCAGAGCCTTGCACCTTGCAAGGTCACTTTCTGCTTCCCTAATGATCTGCTTCCGTCAAGCTGTCTGATGTATTTTGTGTGACTGTGGCCTATGTGTTTTGTCAAGAGCTCTCTCCCTGCCACATGCCCCAGCTCTCGTACACCCGACTCGCTTTCCTTGGCTGCAAGAGTTTTGTCTCCTTGCAAACTGTTCCCAGGAAAAAGGAGTGCAAGAGAAAGCCGTTCCTACCTCACTGACTCTCCTTTCACCGGGGTCTGAATCTTGCACACTTAGATCTTGCTGACGAAGCGCAAATCCTATTAGGTGGCCCAGACAACCAGTTGTGCTTTACTCTGGCCTGGACTTGCCCTTAGGTCTCCGCTGTAACGGGAGCAATCACCACATCGCAGCACAACTAGTGAAGGGACTTAGGAAGTGCTCAGACATTTGCATATTATTGCAAACATAAAAATACTGTGGGATGTGGGGTGGTGTGGAGTATCGCTTATCAACAGGATCCACAAAAGCTCCACAAAAGCTCCTTCTTTTGTTTATAAGGAACTGCAGCCCAGAGATGCCTGGATTTGCAGACAGGAAGGGTGAGGGGGGAAAACACCTCCACTTGTTTTCTTCTTGGAGCAACAACATTTCTCTTAACCTTAACCAAAGAAGGTAGTGAGGCCATTTGGCAAACAGACTTGTGTTAAGTACCTTGGTTGGAAATGTTTATGCTTGTTCCTGTTAACACACAGAGAGCTCTGCTCTGTGCTTGCTGAGGGAGGGAGGGGAAAGACTTGCCATCCCTTGCAGCCATCCCCTTCGCAGCCCAGTTTACCCACAGACAGTAACTGCTGCCCGCAGGACAGCCGGGTTCAGCTGCCCGTCTCTCTTCCTGCCTCTTTCCTTAGCCACACCAAGCACAGCTCCTTGAGAGGGACCATCACTACCAGCCAGGGCAGGGGAACTTCACAGCTCTGGAGTAAGTTAGCTGAGACAGGCGTTGGGGGTGTCTGCATCCCTAATGAAGCCCACAACAACGGCTATGGCAGTGCAGGAAGTCCTAGCCACAGAGACCCAACTGGTCATTGACCCTCTGAGAATGAGCTCTGTACCAGTGTGGAAAAGATCCAGGTTGCACAGAGGTGGAGAATCACAAGCTCTTCACTTCCTGCTATATGCCTGCACCGAACTTCACCATCTCCAAACATACTGGGTCTCATTTGCTTTAGGGGAAGGTGGCCTCTTGCTCCATCAGGGATACACATTTCAATCTGAAGATTATTTCTTCGTCTTTGACTATTTCACCTTCTAACTCGGATGAGCTCACTGCACCTCTTGGAAGGATGTACCCATCTCAAACACCTATACAGAGGCAGTGGTAACATGATGGTGCCTCTGCGACCTGTGCTGTTGAACTCCAGTGTAGTCCAGAAACACAAGAGGAGCCCTGTGGTGGTCCCAGCTGGAGATACCCTTGGGTTGAAAGGGCTCAGGGAGAAATACAAAGAAGATGAGGACCGTGGGGATGTGCAGGATGGTCATATAGCATTCACGGTGCCATCGGCAGTGACCTCCTGAGCAGAGCTCATTGAGCAGTGTGAGCCCATGGTGCTTGCTCAGCTTCTTGGACTGCAGGGCAAGAAGCCCTGGCTGCCATCAGTTGTCTGGGATGACAGTGAGTCTTTCTGACTCAGCAGGAATTAATCTGAATGCCTGGCAGGGTAGACAAGAATTTTTCTGCCTTTTACTCATATCCTGTTCCTGGCTGCGGTAGGTGCTCTTATTTTAAAAGTCAAGGTCCAGGGCTCTGACTAGGACAGTGGGTAAATTCGCAGCTGGTGAGGCTTTTTGGTCAGGTCGCATCACAATTTCAACAAATCCCTCCTCCGGGTACATTCAACGTGGAGATTTTGTAGCCTAGCAAGATGACATCCACCTCATCAGGAAAGCTGAACCAGCTTTGGCTTTTTCTCTGGAAGGTCATTTATGCAGGGAGCTTTGATCTGAACAGGGATGCACTCATGAGGGTCAAAAACCCTGCTGGGTGCCAGCCCTGCACCAAGCCAGGCAAATTGGTCTGCTTGAAGAGGATATGAGCCTTGCTGTACACAGAGTCACATGAGTCACTGGCATTTCAAATTGCTGAATTTCTGTGAAGAACTGAGTTTCTAGGGACAATTTAAACTAAACATGATATTGGAGGTTTCAAAATAGCTACTGAGTAAAGCAAAACTACTTCAGGCGTGAAGATGTTGAAAGGTGATGTAAATGAAGGTAAAATTGTCTATTTCTTTGGCTTTGCTGGAATATAATTGTATCGTCTGTTTTGTTAGGTGAAATGTTTCCATTAAAAATATGCTATAGAAAGGCCAGATGTCATTAATGATTATTTAATAAATTAAATTACCTGTTTTCCTCACTTTGTGAGGTAACTACTTCTGTTGTTAACAAAAGGTGGTTGAATCAGGGCCCAGTATGTGGTGTGATGCTTGTTTGGGATGGGATGCCTGCCTGGGATAGCGGCTTGGCCTTGTGGTGGGCTTGCAGAGGAGAAGCTGTTTATACCTCTGGAAAGTGCTGGTCTCCCAATTAAACACTGTATCGAGAACCGGTTTGTGAGTCACTTTCACTGTTTCTTAGTGGCTGGAGTTTGGTTTCTCCTTTTGCTGCTTACAGGATGAAATACCAATAGAGAGGCTTTTATGTGACATTCTGTGATATTGTTTAGAAGTTCATTTGTGAAGAAGGAAAAGGTAGTCTACAAATAACAGAAGGTTTTGGCAGATATCCATCTGCAGTGGAAATTTAGAACTTCTGAGCTCTCATTTCCTTTGGAAAAATGAATCAGCGTGTGTTGAATACGAGCAAGAGGCACATCTTTATGTCTGACTGGTATCTACAGAAGAGTAGCCCTATATTTTAGCTGCGTGCAAGAATAATAGTAAGTATAAAAATTGGTAGAGTGGACCTGTTTGAAAACCAGCAGAAATTATTACGAAAGCAAATTTTTTAGAATCTTCAAGTATTCAGTTTTGCTTCTAATTTTGACTGTCAGGTTATGTAATTATACTCTTTCAAATACCAGTATAGTCTGTGTAAT
This sequence comes from Baryphthengus martii, assembly GCA_013396935.1. Classification (NCBI taxonomy): domain Eukaryota; kingdom Metazoa; phylum Chordata; class Aves; order Coraciiformes; family Momotidae; genus Baryphthengus; species Baryphthengus martii. The sequence continues at coordinate 57,377 of VWZK01008565.1, read as the reverse complement.
TCACTTTTGGGAAAATGGAGGGCTATAAGGGAAATTTTGGAGTTTAATCTAAAGTAACCTTATAAAATAGGATTAATGACACATCCATTTGATGGTGTCCAGCATTAAAACCTACCACATGGAAGTCTTGATATATTGAAAACTGTTCAATAGTACAACATAAAACTCTGCTTAGGATGTGGGATTTAAAAATTCTGTCTTTAAGCAGGTTAATCCTGTGATCGTGTTTTAATGGAGCTTGGTTAATTACCTCCAGATTAACATATGTTTTCTTAAGAAAAGTTAACACAGTGAAAAACATGACTGTGAAATGATCACATCAGTAGATTGTTGGGTATGGTCTTTAGAAGTCTTCAATGCCTCTGCTTTTTTAACTGTTTCAGATCCTTTTTTTAGAAATTTAAAGGGCAAATATCTGCATTACCAGTGCAAGGTATTTTTAAGGTGAGAAATGAAAGAAATGTTCTCAGGAGACTTCATGTGTGCCTGAATTTTAATATGTGCTTTGCTGAATTAAGATCATGTTTTAAGTTCTAGATTTTTAAATATTTTGGCAGGCAAAAGCGTCTCCCAGCATCCCATAAAAGGTCAGTGTAGGGGCAGAAGAAGAATCTGGCTTTCCAGATACCTCTCCAGGCCAGCACATTCACTCATCCTTTGTCAGTCCTGCACCTGGCATGAAGTAGACACAAGGCCAGCTTATTCTACAAGTCCATCCTATTTAGCCACCATCCTTGCTCTGAGTGACTTCAGCTAGCTAAATATCAGTCTGTAGGGCCCACACCAAGAAATTCTGGTAATTGTCTGCTCAATGTTGTTGGTTATCTGCGCCACATCATCAGGTGATTCTTTTTAACATCTCTTTTCTGTTTCCTTTGACCCTGGTTTCATGATTTTCCATTTATCTCCCTCCAATAGAAATCCCTTGGAACAGCAAGACTTTGCTGCTTTATTATTAGCAGTGAAACTAATGAAGGTTTGAATGCTTGGCTTTGTGACTTGAATTCTGTTTTGAATATATACGTGTTTTAAAAAAGAAAAGTACTAAAATCCAGGAATATTTTAGTGACACAAAACCATTATTAAATCCTGAATACCATCAAAAGAGAGGTGCTGCTTCTTCACTTCAGCAGCAAAACGTCATCAGAAGTGCCCCTTTCCTTGCCAGGTACCCCACTACCAGGCCTGTCCATGTCATTCATACATTTAGCTTGGGACCCTTTGCAGCTACCCAACTTCCAGGCCTCTGCCTCACCTTCTACACCCCAGGCTGCTCTCCCCCATGCTCAGATCATTTGGTCATCAGGCCCATAAGCTGCTACATGGCTGTGCTGGGCAAATGAGGCCATAGGCTGAAAGGCATGGAGTGGGAAAAGAAAGTGGCTTTGAGCACAACAAAGTGCTTTAAGGCACAGACATTCATGCTCTCTCCTGTGTTAGGAAATGCATCCCTGGAGAGAAAAGCCATGCAGGAGCCCTGGGCTTTAGTGTCCACTCTACAGAGAGGAGATTGAATGGGTTGCAGGTATCTGCCAGGCACAGCCAGAGGTCCCTCACAGTAGTGGCACCAAGATAGGAATAAATGTCCTGAAAAAGCGGGAATCTGAAGCCCTCAGTAACATCCCTGTCAACACCTCTGCTCCAAGCCTTCCATTTAATTTGATCAGTGAAACACACAAGAGGATACGTTGATCAGCTCATTGATACAGGTTTAGAGGCATTGGTCAGCCTCTAAGCCACCAGAGAGTCCCATGGCACCCAGGCCAGGGAAGGCTTATATGGACAATCTGACACTGTAGGTCTTGATGCATGTGGGGTATGGAGGGGAATCCCACATGCGTGGCTCTATTAATATGGCTGCACTTATCTGGCATCTTGCTTGACATTGCAAAGCTATGTGTAAGTACCATGAGACATAGAATAACGCCTGCATTGATGGATTTAATACCCCTGTTGTCTGTGTAGCAATTTTTTTTCTCTGTCAAATTGGCACTTGACTCACACTTGCCCAGCCAGCTTCATATGCTATCCACAGCAGAGATTTTTTATGTACATATATTTTTTCTCAGCAGAGAATCTTATGTACATATATTTTTTCTCTACAATTTCTCTTCCCATAATCATTGGCTACAGCCATTCCCCCATACCCATTCACAAGCTATTTGCTGCTCAGCCTTTCTCTTCCTCCTTGCATCACTCCCTTAAAATGTCATATGTGCTGTAAAGCTAAAGATGTAAAATCTTAAATCTCAGCAATGCGAATTCCAAAAGCATGAGCTTTAATGATCTGTACTTCAGTCTCCTTCTCTCACCCATCTGCCTACCACGGCTGCTTTTGCCAGGTCTCCTCTCCCCTCCTGCTGCAGGGACTTGTAAAGATGAAACAGGACTGTATCTCAGTGGCGTTGAATGAAGCTCTGCTTGTAGCAAGACTGCTAAAAAGATTAGAAGAGATACATTTGCCTTAGGGTCCTCAGTGTATGCTACAGGGAAGCTCCCCTCACCCACCTCAGAGCTCACAAGGCAGACCAGGGTACAAAACCTGTTTGAACAGGGGTATTTTAAGACATTGGCCGCATACCAATTACTGCTGAGCCCTATTCATTTTGCAACACACCACTCTCTGCTGCTATGTAGAAGTAATCAAAGAAAACTAAAAGCAAAGCAGAGATAACAATCTGTCTTGGCGTGAGTATTAGGAGATGAAAGAGCGTTGTTATTAATGCCCCAATAACATGCTTTGCATTCCCATCCTTGCACCAGCTGCATAGGAACCACGCTAGCAAAGAGTAGCGCTTTGCACCTTCCAGATTTCCTCACTGATTTTCTGCAAATGCAGACCACCTCTGGGAGAATCGCCACCAGGCAAAAATCTGTATGGATCACTGCGGCACAAGCAGCATCGCTCTTGTCCAGCTCTTGACAAAAGTGAAAAAGGTCTCAACACCATAACCTCTGCCCTTGTGCAGAGGTGGGAGGACAGAAGGCTTGTAGCACAAAAAGAGGATTGCAGAGATGCTGTCAAATTGCCAGGTGTAAACAAGAGCTAAAAAGGAGGGCTGGTCTGCAATTCGTTATGTTTTCCTGCAATCCTGTGGATTTTAAAGCAATGTCAGAGTCTGTCCTTTGTAACCTGCTGTCAGCTTCTCCTCCAAAACTGGCAGCTGTCTGTGAAAGCCTCCACCCTCAGTGTTTTCCAGCTGGCCCCATACAGTCTAGTCCCGCAGTTCTTGGACTACCTTTGTGTATCTTTTGGGCTGCAGATCCCCCAGTAGGCACACCTCTTTCCAGTCTGTCCCATAGCTCTGGACTATTCTGTTTCAAGTAATTGGCCAGAGCCAGAAAATTTTTATAATAAACAGCACTAAATAGTGATTCATTGTGGTTCAGGTTCATTAATTTATAGAGTTTATAGATTAAAATCTTGGAAATAAAGAGCCTGAAGAGAAAATAAAATTTGGCAGCAGGATTCCTTGTGAACCACTTCAAAATCTCTAACCTATGTTTCAATCCTGAGATCCCAAAATCCAGGTTTCACAGAGTTGTCCTGCCTCTTGGGGGATTCCTGGGCTCTGGATGCTTCCTCTGGAATTTACCACCCCCATGGAAACCCTGGACCTACTGCAAAGCTGCTGCTGGAGCTCCCTGGAGGAATATCTCTTGGATACTTGGACGTTAGTCCCTTCCTTCAGTTCATATCTGTTCTGCCAGGGGCTGCTAGATCAAGCACGGCTCTCTGCTTCATGAATGGATCTGCTGCACAGCAATCAACCTCTTCCCTTATTGAAACCACCCTAACAAGACTTGCTATGTTTCAGACTAACTCCTACCTAGGATGAACTGTTTAATTTACTTCTTTCATTTTTGGGTGTGGGGGCAGAGGAAAGGTTGGGCAGTCATATACGATATAAGAGGTTCCAAAAATATTTGCTGTTTATTGTCATGCTGTCATGACCTCGAGCGCATTACCAGCTCCATCTAGGGACCAAACATCCATTTCAGGCTATCTTGTTTGAACAGAGAGCAGACCTAGTCATCTTATGGCAGAATGGAGGCCATGAGCTTGGAAAGAGGTTTCCTACAATAGAGAGGCAAACTGAGAATGAAGAACCTTTCATTGCTAAGATTTAGCATCCTATTTCTCTGCCTACACAAAAGTCCCAGTGCTGGAATCCACAACTCAATCAGGCCCTTCTGGCTGATGAGAAAAGGAGAGGATTTTGGAATTAATTCGTAAGACCCTAAGAGGAACTCTGGCCATGTCTCATGGCCACCATTCTCAAATATGTGCTATTGATCCTAGTGTATATTTCTTTTTATATTGATGCAACTTTGCCAATGCTGTTTTGACTTTATTTTTCTAAATCAGCAAAAGGATTTCTGTACTCATCAGGAAGAAAAACTTAATGGAAGGATGGCTCAGTCTGTTGAACCCAAAACAACCATAATTACCTTCAGATAGTATTTTTCCTAGAAGAATTTACTTGCTACAGTGAAGTTCTTAGACACGGTTATCCTCTAACGTCAGTATCGGACCCCTGTGACTCTGTCCCTTTGACTACTGGGAGTTTTCCCCAGCACAGTCCTCTGTGGCTTCCCATCAGTCTGAGGCAAACTCCCCCGATGGATTTGTCCGTGCCTGCTGACGGCTGCAGCCATTCACCCCCGGCTAACGGCCCGGCCCTCTCCCCTTCTGACCTCCCAAAAGTTTGCCAGTTAAGCCTCTCCCCTCCTGTGACCTCTCACCCAGAGAAAGCCGGCGGCGAGGGTTGCTGCCCTTCCAGGACGAAACGGGACTTGTTGNGAGTGGGCAAGGGGCAGGCAGTGGGCAGGGAGCAGGGAGCAGGAAGCAGGAAGCAGGCAGGGAGCTGGCAGGGAGTAGGCAGGGAGTGGGCAGGGAGCTGGCAGCAGGCAGGGAGCGGGCACGGAATAGGGAGTGGGCAGGTAGCAGGGAGTGGGCAGGGAGCGGGAAGCGGGCAGTGGGCAGCGAGCAAGAAGCAGCCAGGGAGCAGGGCGCAGGCAAGGAGAGGGCAGTGAGTGGGCAGAGAGTAGGTAGCGAGCAGGGAACAAACTGTGGGCAGAGAGCGGGTAAAGAGCAGGCAGCGGGCAGGCAGCAAGCAATGAAGAGAGAGTGGACAGGGAGTGAGCTGCCAGCAGGCAGTGGACGAGCAGTGAACCGAGAGTGGGCAGGCAGTGAGCAGTGGGCAGGCAGCGGGCAGCAGGCAAGGAGCAGGCAGGAAGTAAACAGTGGACAGAGAGCAGGCGAGCAGCGGGCAAGTGGTAGACAGGGAGTAAACAGTGGACATAGATCAGGTGAGTAGCAGGCAGGGAGCTGGCAGCAGGCAAAAGGGGAGCTGGCAGGGAGCAAATATGAGATGGAGAGCAGGCAGAGTGCAGTCAGGACATGGGGATCTGGCAAGCAGGAGGGAGCAGGCAGTCAGCAGGGAGCTGGCCCCACTTTTCTCTGGGCCCAGCCCTCACTCAGCCTACCCCCCATGCAACCCCACTTGCAATGGGTACAGAGCAGCAGCATTGGCTGCTGAGGGATTTAGCACTAAGTTCCCTCCTCATAGGCTGAGGAGAATCCTGGCCTTGGCTGCCACGCAGAAATCTGGCTGGCTTGTTGTCAACTGGCAGCAATCAAAAGGATAGCATGTCTTACTGGGAAGTTTCTGTCTAGTGAGGGAACCTCTAGTGTCAGTCCTTTCCTGCTCTAGGTTAAGCACTCAGGGGAAGTTGCTAGTGTTACCTCGAAGCATGGCTGCAATTGCTCTCCACACCTCAATGAACTCAAATGGTGTTTGACTATGCAAGGCTGTACTGGTACAGGTGCTGCAATAGTAGTTGCTTTGTTTCAGCCTCCTTCCAGCCCTTAAATGGGTTACAGTGACAGCTTCATGAAATGGCAGCTCTGAATCTGTCTGCTGATGTGACTCAGAACATCTGGGCATTGCCCTTTCCAAACTGGCTACCATCAGGATAGCACTACTTGCCCCAGCTACTCCATCAGAACAGGCACCAGCAAGGCTGAGAGATGCCAACAGAAGATTTGAGACTTGAACAAGCAAAGGTTCAAGGAAGCACATTTCTGCTTTGTGGTACACCTCCCCAAATGCATGGCACAGAAAACTGGAGATTGCAGAGGAGTCAAGAAAGAGTGCTGTAGGCTGGGCATGCCAAATGCTGAACTAATTGTTTGAAGAAGCCTAGTAGCTGACAGACTAGGGAAGGAAGTGTCATAGGAAAGGGATGTGGGCACAGTTCAGTTTGCTAGTTACACCTCTGCATTTTATTTGAACAAAACAGCTCTTGGTAGTACCACCAACAGCAAAATACCTAAACAGGGTGTCTAAGCAGCACTAGAAAACTAAAAGATAGTTCTTGTCAAAACTGTGTAATTCTGGGATTGTAAGAATTCAGGATGATTAACATGAGAACAATGAGAAGAGAGGTAACTACTGCCAGTGGAGCACTGAGGAGTTAGCAGGAGGCACAGTGAGTAGAACCTCTGCCATAAAAAGTCAGTATTTTTCTGGAGTCCACAACAGCTCTGACCCCAGTGGATTCAGGAGCTTTCATCCCTACAAAGGCTCACCCTTTGTAGGGTCTTTGTGGGTCTTTCTTGCTGATAAGGACTGAGAGGTTAATCAGAGGTTAGTGGTTTCATTAAACAGTATTATCTCTCTGCTAGTTTTAATTTCTGGCATTTATTGATTGTGTAAGTTTATGCCTGTGTGTAATTGTCCTTGGTTTTGATCATGTAAGTTCCATGAGTACATCTGATGCTCCAATAATCATAACCAAGTTAATTGAAGAGACAATGTTCCCAGATAATATTTAGCTTGAAGCTTGCTGTATCTGTGTCAGATCTGATGAACGACTTTATTGCATACTTCTCCCAAAGCAGCTGATTTAAGATACTGCTTCCTCCCACAAACATTGCCTTAAATGACTGTAGTTACAACACTATTACTATTCGTGCCATGGTAAATACATTGTACTCCTCCAGGGTCTTTCATCTGAATGTTTCAGTCACTGCAGTGGAGTGGAGTACAGTGGCTGTGTGTGTGAATGTAGATTTGGCAACAGCCCAGCTAGAGTGGCCATGAGAACCCAGACTTGCAGAAACAAGAACCCCTGAAGATCTGTAGGTGGGCTAGGTTGCAGAAGCTGAGCTCTTAATGCCTTGGCTATGCTTCTATCAGCATAACTAGTCCTTTAGCTGAAAGTCAGTTCTGCTCAAAGATCGACCTCTGGAGTCTAATTTTGTTTACTGTGATTTAAATAGGAAAATAAACTTAAAAATTTTTAAGGCTTATGTAGAAGCCTTTCCTGCAAAACCCCCCGAAAGTACAATCGAAACGTTAATGATCAAATGAATCTGCTTTGGAGTAGAAGTGACTTATGTTATTCACTGCTAATTCTTCCTTGTGGGGTAACCTGAAGATGGATAAGTAGGAATGGAGTCAGGAACTTGTGCAACAGAATTATCTTTGGCTATAGGACAAATGGCAAATACATTCCATAAAATCATAAACATATGGAAGAAAAAGATATATTGACAGCCTATCCTGACATTACTGTGCCAATAATCATGGTATATTGAACCTCTGAAGACAGAGATGGGAGTCCATTACTTCTTTAATCTGAGCGTTTTATTGTTTTACGATGTAGGACGGAGTGAGAGTGCAAAGCTCTTTTCCTGTTGAACTCTTGTTTTCCTTGGATTACTAGGAGTTTATGTTTAGCAGATTTTCCAAACAAAATACCTCACTCCTTCACAGTAGTGTTTATGCTACGTGTAACATTACCTTTTGCTGGTGCGTGCACTGGCAGGTTAAAATTAGCCTTCCTAAATGTCAGTACAGCAGCTTGCTACGCTCTCTCTTTAATAAGAGCGCTCTACTTGAATTTGTTGCTAATTTCTTCTCTCTGTTAATCTAAACAGCAAATAAGCAAAATCTTACTCAGATGCTTAAGTGTATATTTAAAGGGTGCATGCATAATGATGTGTATTTTGTTTATTCAAGTTTCAATCTGTCAGTGATCAAAATAATAGTAACAATACAAAGTGGCAAATGGATTACAGCTGATTATTCTGAAAGCAGCTTTTGTCTACTAATAATAGCAATAATGGTAGTTTCCAGTTATTTTAATGCTTTATATTGCTTTAAACAAATTAGATCATATGTCCCCAAGAATAAGAGTTGTGGGTTTTTTCTTTAAATATCTGAAGAAAGAATGCATAAATGGCTATTTGCAAATATATAATATTCACTTTTAAAGCATATGTATGAATTTCTATACCTTTTAAGTAATTTTTAATGAATAGCATTCTTTAGAAGAAGTAAAACTAGTCTTATCCATTTACATTCCTGACGTGTGATTTGTGATGGTTTGGAGCAGAGCATGGTAAAATGTGTACAAAAACGAGGTGTATGAGTTGATCTGTATGTCCTAGTAGGCAGTCTGGTGTGGCAGGGACATGTGAGGCATGAAAAGGTATGGATCTGTATGATTTCCATGTTTCCATGTTACCACATGTGTGTGAGCTGCGTGTGTTTTCTGATGACCCTTTTTACGCAATATTGTAACAACCGCGCAACAGTACGTTTTATATCTCATTCGCAGCCACTGGTTGTTAATGTTTTAGAATTGTGCTTTTTTTCTGGTCTTCAGCTTTGGAAGACTGGTTCTGTCTAGTCTGAATTTATTTTTTGGTTGCCTAAAATACCAGTGTCTTAATCCATTTTTTTTCTTACTATACCCTGACTCCATCTTGCTCATGTGCTGCTTACATTCGGGAAAGAGGAATTCCTCTGTCCTTGCCCTTGTCAGTGCTTATACAGTTTCACCAAAACCACTACCTTGCCTACTCTCTTAAGCTGTAACAAGAAATAGAAAACAAACTTCTTCATTTACTGCTTCACACACAGAGTAAACCAGAAAACATATTGAATAGTAAACTTCCAGTTAGAAACTATCTCTGAGAAAGCCTCCTCCTGATATAAGGCAAGAGGACCCTGTTTGTTTTTACGCTCTGATAGATGGCTTCCAAATCCAAGACTTACCATTAAAATGGACATTCTGAAAGAGCACACCTTTGATCTTTAATGTTAAAATATCAACCTGTGGTACAGCAAGTATATACACACGCACTTAATTCCCTGCAAATTAACATTTGCACGGTGTTCATGGATGTGGTTCTTTGCTATCTGATTTCCTTAGATACTAAAAAGCATACTGATCATTCTCACCAACCTTGCTATCTTTCTTCCTCTCCCCAACCCAGCAAGCACAACATTTATTTTCTCATGGAAATTAGAGCTGAAAGACAGTTTAGTCCATCTCTCTGCTAACAGTGGTTTGCTACTGGTAGCGTATTTACTGGAACTCTGTCCAGTGCATTTATCGCATAGTACCAACCACAGAGTAGAGCTTACTGTCTTTCTCGGAATACATATAATTTCTGATATTCTGCCTACAATATCCTTTACTTATATTCATCACAATGCTTTAACCATATACTCTTGCACAAGTCAAAATAATCTTTTTTTCCTCAGGCTCACATCTTGCAATACACACAGCTCTCCATATGCTCCTGGTAAATTACACTTGCTTACCTTCTACTTTGAAGATAGTAAGGTGAGGTCTGCAGTGAAAAGCACCCAGCGCGTTGCCGGCACAGTTCATCCAAAGACCCTGGAAAACCCAGGTTGCAGTGATAACAGATGATGCTCGACTAGTGACCTTCCACTCATTTGATGCAGTAGCAGCAATAGCAGCTCCTAGACCACAGAAACAAAATATGAAAGCTATAATCTGTATTCCTAGCATGTTTCTCTGTAACCCAGGGACTTAGTAATGCTACTGCGTGGAGAGAAAAGTACTTTAGTCATGTGAGTAAGCAAAAAGGCATAACACAAGCAAATTATGCTTGAACAAGTTCAGTAACACTTGCTACAGAAAGTTAATGTGGCTGAAAGAAATTGTCATGCTTGAGTGATTTAAGAAAGGCCATAGGCATTACAAATGCTGAGAAAGAAGTCAAGGCACAACTTTATGGGAGCCAATCACTAGTACCTACTTACTAATTTCCAATTGTAAAAAATAATTACGATGTTTTCATATTTTTTTTCAATTAAGGTATTCCAGTTAATGCTTAATTTTGAGTTAATTGGAAACTTACAACCACCACATCTAGCAAAGTAAGTTCAGAGTCCAAACTGTACAGCGCTATTTAACAGATTACCATAACATTTAGAAGGATCACACAGCACTTGAAAAATAAATTTTTAAAAGGCTGTGAAATTAATTCAGCCATAGCTAGCCAGCAGTCAGTGTAAAAAATTTACTGCTTCCTGTGGTATGTCTGTTCTTCACGATGAACATAGCACAGAAACATCTGTCCTACCACTGACTGAGCTCCTGCAATCTCATGCCATGAAAAATCCTCAAAGAATAACATTGATTTAATAAAACGTCATCTTTAAAGTAGTAGACACTGACAGCACCACATTGAATCAGCTGTTCTACTTCCAGTTCCTGGACATATTATCATTACTGGTGTGAGACCTATACACAGTTTTGCAGACATGCGTGGCCTTCACGCTTTTAAAATGCCAACTTCTAGCTTTATTCATGTCTCTCCTTGTTCTCTGGTCCTTTCGACCTCCACTCTGAAGAAGGAGCATGAGTCTCTTCTTTTGGTGTTCTATATCCCATTTTGTGACATGAGATCACCCTGGATATTGAGCATACACCATCAAATCAATGAGAGTAGTCTGCTTTTTTTTTTTACTTTGGATACTTGTAGTGTTGCTTCTCCCTGTTACCACCATGATAAACACCCTACTGGACTTCTACAGTTTTTCTGTAGACTTTTCAGAGTTCTTGGAGGGGTAATCAAGGATGCTAAAACATCATTGACATTCCATGTGAAAAGCAGAGAGAGTTTTACTGAGAGTGTCCTATTGAATCATCACCTGGTACTTCCACTTTAGTCAGCCTTTGGCTCAGTGCTGAGAAGGAGGACCCAAAAGTATGATTACATAGACCAGAGAATTAAACTACAAGAAGGAATTTATTTTCAAAGTAATTAGTAGGCTCACATCCCACACATCAAGGGCACATAGAAAGCTTTTCATTAACACAGCTAGCTTGAGAGACATGGAAAGTGGTTTTGCTACAGAGCAGCACTATAAAATAGCAGGCTGTTTTAGCAATGAGGACAATGTTATACAGACAGGAAGCATTTTTTCCTTGCTGTCAAATAATGCAGTAACATATTTTCCTCATGCCAAGGGTCAATCTTCATGTAATCCTTCATATATGTTTTCACTAAAATGGAAAGGGTATAGAGGAGAATACAGAAATGGATTCATCTTCGAAGCAGATTCCTGAGAGCTAATTGTTTTGTTCTGCTTTGGCCATACAAAATGGTGTTTATTTTTGGGTTTGTTTGTCAAAGGCTGTGTTAGTTAACAGAGGAGACTGAGAAAAGATGACATTAGGTACCTTTTTTAAAAAAACAAAACCAAACAGCCCGATGACAATGATGATGGCTGAGTGCTCAGAGAAGCTCAAAAACACATTCTGCATCTGATGCTACAGTGTTCTCCTTACTGATCCAGAAAAATACTGAGAAGCTGCTCAATTGGGCTGGAAAAATAAAGGTGACTGGATGCAAACACTGTCCCATCCCTCTTTGCCCTGCTTTTTCCTGCCTTACCCACACAGCCTTTGAAGAGATACCCAGGCTCAGCAGGACAGGGCTGCCTGGTTGCTTCTTAGTGACCTGGGACAAAAGCAGTGATGCCTCCTCAGTAAGAACTTGTTCTTTTAAACTGCATTTACTAGGAAGAGGCTTCACATTTCTATTTCTAGATAAACTGCAATACAAACTCCTAAGTCATTTCCCCTTTTCTCTCTTAGATGATTGTATACAAATGTCCCAGCCAGTACATATTCACTCATGAGTGTCATGCTGTGGGACACTGCAAGCCACTTATTTTAGTGGAAAGTGCCTGTAGGCAGCACTTGAACTGTAGACGAAACTTTTAAGGCTTAAGGACGACTTAGTGGTTTCTTGGCCTTTATCCTGAGTCTGGTACATGACTTTGTGGAAATCCTGGTTACAAGCACTTCATTCTGCATTGTTTCTAGGCAGTTAGTGTGTGAGTGATGAATAAATTAAACAGATACTTAAGTGATAAGAAAGAAGTAAGCAGTCCTGTTTACAACCCTCATTTCTTCTATAAACTGTCAGGAAGTAAGTTAATCAGTCATTTAAGAAGTTCAAGGCAAAGTTGAAAGTTAACCTGTTGATGGTGTTTTCCATTATAACAAAATTCTTTTCTCTGTTACTGAACAGACAAAAGTTGGAAAACATCTGGGAGCTCAAGTAGTGTTTAAATACAGAGTTGGAAAAGGGAAAACATTGCTACAGGCCTTTGTTGAACTATTTTCCTGAAACTCCACAAATATTTTAGCTGATGGAGTGACGCATTGCTGGCTGTTTAATAGAATACTGTTGTCAGTAACATGTAATATTTCTAGTCCTACTGATATTCTCTTTTTACATCAGTCCAATGCCAGTTTTTAAACACAGTTGACATCTTTGCAGCAGAGCAAGAATGTTTATATAGGTAAGCTGTGGCATCCAGCTTGTGATTTCTACTTTAGCCTACGTTAATTGTTGCAATCTACTAGCTGGAGGAGTTCCCAAGGAAAATATGTTGGCTGATATAGATCTGAGTGCTGACAATATAAGTTTCCCTTAAGAAGACGTATGTGCTTAGTTAAATTGAACTAATTGTGGAGAAAGCTATGCTAAAATTAAAAAAAAAAAAAATAAAAAAAAAAAAATTAAGTGCAAATCAATCCTGATGTTATCTGGATAAGAAAAAGGAGGTAACTAAGGCAACATGGTGACAATGTGCCAGATAAATGACTAGCAATGCCAAAAGTATCCCTCTGCAGAGTGGATGGACAACACAAATTTCCCCTGAGCACTGTGGAAGAAGTTATGAGACACTTAAACAGCAAGCAGTAAAACTAGAAGTTACTCTCAAGACTTCTGGAGAAGCTGAAGAAGTAAAAGCATTGTGCAGAGTGGTGAAGAAATCAAAAAGCCTGGAGACATCACTACCCAGGCAGAGGCAAGAGCTAAGCAGTATGGCAATATGGCTGGGTCAGTAACACAAACACAAAAGGGGTTCCTGAGAACTGGCAGTGAAGACTGAGATAGTGTTGAAAGGAAGAAGCGTGCATTCCAGTTGGGGGCTAAATCCTGCCATCTCTTCCAGATGCATGCACCCTAGAAACTGGGTAATAGGCAAAGGCTGAAGGGACACCACCTTGAGAGGAATTTCAGCAGCAATGAAATAATTGGAAATGGGAAAGTTGAGGGAAAAGACAGTTTCAATTTGCTATAGCAAAAGGACAACACCAGGTTATAGTGGTGTGGAGCAGTTGTAGTTTGAGGTGTTCATTCCTTATCTTGTTCTCACAAAGTGGTGACAACGCAGCCGGAGAAGGTAATCTCAGAGGCTTACACTCATTCCAAATTTGTTGCTTTTAATCAGGCACTGCAGTCACAATCCAATTCAGTGTATCCAGGTGGCCAAGAAGGCCAACAGCATCCTAGCTTGTATCAGAAATAGCGTGTCCAGCAGGAGTAGGGGAGTGATCATGCCCCTGTGGTTGGCACTAGTGAGGCCGCACCTTGAGTACTGTGTGCAGTTTGGGGCACCACAGTATGAAAAAGACATTGAGGTGCTGGAGCGGGCTCAGAAAAGGGCAACGAAGCTGGTGAAAGGTCTGGAGAAAATGTCTTATGAGGAGCACGCGAGGGAGTTTGGATTGTTTAGTGTGGAGAAGTGGAGGCTAAGAGGAGACCTTATTGCTCTCTTCAGCTACCTGAAGAGAGGTTGTAGTGAGGTGGGTGTTGGTCTCTTCTCCCAGGTAACTAGCGACAGGACAACAAGAAATGGTCTTAAGTTGTACCAGGGGATGTTTAAGTGGGATATTATGAAAAATTTCTTTACAGAGAGAGTGGTTAGGCATTGGAACACACTGCCCAGGGAGGTGGTGGAATCATCATCCCTGGAGCTGTTCAAAAAAGGTGGAGACATGGCACTTCAGGACATGATTTAGTGATCATGATAATGTTTAGTAGACGGTTAGACTTGATGATCTTGAAGGTTGTTTCCAACCTTAATGATTCTATGATTCTGTACTATAGCATAATCCTAATATTAATAGTACAGTTGAATCCTAATATTAATAGTACAGTTGTTATATTGCTGTAGAACAGAAAGAAAAACTTCACGTACTCATCACTAGGAGAACTGCTTTGAGAATATATGGATACAGCAGGTAACCCAGTTCTGAATTTACATTAATTTCATATAAGCTAGGTATACATGTGTTTAAGAATATACATGAATATGCATAGTCTTATATGTATCCATTTAATATCTATATAAATATAAGATATGCTTTATTACATTTTAAAGCATTTTATATTAGTTGTTTAATGGGCAAACTACTTACGTACGTTATTTACATGAGCACTCTTTGAATATCATCTTAAGAACGGGTGGGATTTTGAACAATTGGTTCAAAACAGTGTTTGGGAGAACAAAAATACGCAGGATTATCTTTGGTTTTTTTTATCGTACTGCTTAACTGGGCAATAAGGATAAGAGATGGATTTGAAAATGTTACTTTTGGATGATCTAGCACTAGATTCCTTAGTTTATGCAGTTGACATGGGACACTAGCATTTGGATTAAAAACATTAAAGACATTTGCTGTTGTTAACATATCATTATTGTTGGCACACTACTTAGACTTGCAGTAAGTGACAGAAACCAGAATGATTGTATCTACATAAAACTACAAAAATGCAAACCCCTAAAATACAGTGAGGTTAAAATGGTAATCACATGTTTGATCAGTGCCAAAAGCCAGAGTAAGATTCAAGGTTGTGCTTTGCTGAGAACTTCTGAAGAGACACTGATGAACCGACAGGCTTACTGAAGATACTATGTTTTTTACAGAGTTAACTCATAAAAATCAGCCACTGTTAGAATGAGCGTGTGCTACAGTACCCTGATAGTACTACTGAAAGCAGCAGTATTGGACACAAACAAGTACCAGAGTGCCATGAGCAGAAGAGCTCAATGTTTTGGAAGATGGCAGATACAAAGTGAAATGATTGCAACATAGATGAAGAAGGAAGGGGGATGGAAAATGGGGAAAGGGGTTAATGACAGAAATACTGTAAGTGCTACAGGTAGATATAAACACTGAAGAACAACATCACAAAAATGAAAAAACAAAAAAGCATTAGTCTGCTATCCAACCTCGAGAAAACCCATGTAAGAGCCTTGAGCCCATCCTCTCCTCCTGGAGATTTGGCTGCTGGGGCTCAGGGCCATCTTACAAACAGTGCAGCTGAGGGCAGCCCCCTTTCTGCCGAAGATGTGGGGAGAGGTTCCCAGTCAGCACAGTGCTGTGGGGAAGCTGCTGCAGGGGTCCCTCTCTGCCCTGTGAAATATGCTTTTAAGCTGAAGCTCCAGAGCTTTGCCCTCGTGGGAGCTACAATGTCTGCTGCCTGGCAGCCCAGCTTGTCCTGGGCCATGAGCTGCTGATCTGGAGCTGGACCCTGTCCCTGACCTGCCAGCTTGACTTCCCAGCTTGTCCTTGGACCTGCCTCATCACCATGGACCTGACTGGTGGTCACGGGGCTGCGTCTGACCCTGGTCGCTGTCACCATGGATTGCTGCTCTCCGGGCTGCCGTGCTCCCTGAGTGGAGCAGTGGAATGGATCCTGGCTGGTAAGGCCCTGTCCTGCCACTGCTGTGGGGAGCTCCCGCTGCCCACAGCCATCTCAGGCCACCCTGAGCTCTATGTGGAGCACCATAGGGCCTGACCCCCACTGATCCTCCCTGGCTGAGAGCTGCGGGCCTGCCCTGAGGCTCACCATAGCACCCATTCTCAACACAGCTCTGAGCCCTCTCAGACCCCTGGCTTGCCCTGGGTTCTGACCTCCTCAGTGGCATCTGAACCCTTCCACAAAGACCTGAAACCCCTTGAGCGCAACTCCAACTCCCGCCATGCTCCCAGAGCTCTTCAGAGATAGCCTGACTCTCTTGCTCCCCTTGCCTGCCCTGGACCTTATGATGACTCCCCAGGAATATCAGCCCAGGTCCGCCAGCCACTGGGGATGAATCTATCGGCCACGCCATCCCAAGCCAGGGAGCTGCACAGACTCTGGAAATAGCTCCAAGGGGACTCCTGATCTGGCCTGGGACCCATCAGACATTGCTTAGTGCTGCCCAGACCCTGGCCATTGCCAGGGTGCCTCATACTCAGCACCTCTGACCCCTGGGTTGTATGAGCTGTGAGGACATCCCTTGAGTGGGTGGCCATGGCTAGTGCCCACTCTATCCCATGGAAGTTGTTCTGAGGTCGAGACTTTGGTGTTGGATCCACCTGATAATACAGCGCTTTAATATTGCAACACATAATCAGCTTGTGAACCTTTCTCCACATCTCTTTAACCTATTTCATAAAGAGTGTGGTAAACACATCCCTTTGCCTCTACCAGCCTGCCATGGTACCATCCTAGGATGCTATCACTTCATGTGAGATTGAGGCAAAAAGGAAAACAATTCTGTTGCCTTCTTGCACTGATTCACCTCCCCATTTCCTTCAAGAGGGTGCATCCACCAGGCCCACTTTCCATTCTGGTGTGGTGGGGAAGCAATGCCTCCTCTGAATTATTACATTTGTTGGGTATCTGCCAGTGTGCAGCTCTAATGACTTTTGCTATGCTGCTAATCGTTCTTTCCCTAAAGGCAGCAAAAACATACCTGCTCATGAGCACACACAGGTACTCCTTTTGCCTTACATAACTGAGATGCAAACATGATAGGCAAGTTCCATTGAGCAATGTCAACCTCTCCTGCTCACGCAAAATCTTTAGTACCACCTTGTCTACTGACAAAGGCTAAGTGATTTCTGCTAAAGCTAACGCACAAAACAGAATTCTGGCTACACATCCAGGCATCAATTCCTGTGACCTGCTCATATGATCCTAAAAGCAGCATTTGGTAGATTTTAGTACTTTTATGTCACTGAGAAATTGTCTTCAATAGGGCCATTAACACATCTGCTTGTCGTCACTGACGTCACAAATCCATGACATGCCAGACACACTTCATCACTTTAACCAAGGTCTAATATCAGGACTTGGATAGGTTCTCCTCTCAGATTACCTGAATTGCTTCTGGGAACAGCTCAAAGTGCTCCATTCTTGCTCCAGATGTGTTTGCCTCAGACCATTTCCTCTAGAGCAGGAGAGGACTCTTGGGGTTATATATTCCACTTTTCTTTCAGGAATCTTAGCAGTACTGCTTACTCTGTCAGAAAGCCCAAACCTAGAGTTTCATGCAAGACATATGAATTAGATTTCAGGCTTGGCTGCTCTCTAGTCTTCCCTTCAAAGAGAAGCTTATTGTAACGTTCAAGAATTCTCCAGCTCTTCAGTTTTCAGGTAGCAATGCATTAGATTGAGCCATGATTGAGAGCAGCTGACACTGCCTGGAGCCCAGGATTGTAAAACCGAAGAAAGCCAGTATTGTTCTGATAGTCTTTCTAAATATCTCAGCCTGCTAAGCCAACACCATGAAGTTTGCTAGAGGCAGTGAGGTGACTACCTAGATCTTGTCTCATATCTCCAGGTGGACCAGGTGGAGTGCACAGGTGGGGAGCTAAAGGTGTGGCACAGATCTTTGCTGGTTCCTGGTTTACCACCCAGCTGGATTTAAGCCCAGCAGCTACAGTCCTTTTCTTAAATCCAGCCTTGCTGCTCATTAAAAACATACCCAGGCAGTCATTACCCATTGACTCACACACCTGACTGAGAACCACTAACCACATTAATTGTCTTCCAAAATTGTCAGGAGCTGGTAAAGCATGATCACAGTCCTCCACGGGTAGAGCCCAGCTTCACCTGTCTTGTAAAAACCAGCAGATGAACGCTGTCCTGAGAGGAGCCAGGAAGCTGTTAAGTGGGATCTGAGCCCTTCTTAGCTCTCTGTTCACAACAGGGCAAGCACTGAAGAGGAGGTGCAGTGCTCCACCTTGCTCATCACTTACTAGCTGCCTCTCATGTGGATTGCTGCCTCTTGATATTGCAGCACCTTAAGGCAAGAAGGAACCCTTAAAATCTTTTCATATTTCTGTATGTCACAACATGGATTAGATTTTAGCAATTTTTTCCCTTTCACTGAGGCTAGTCTGACTAAAAACTGTCTTTGGAGAAGGCATTTGCTTCCAATTTAATGGTTGAAGACATAGACTGGAATGTGTTACTGAGCAGTTTGCTCCAAGCGCAGTTTGTTCGGTATCTTAAATGTGCCTTTATCGTTCAATGTCTCTCCTCTTTTCCTTTAATATTGGCTACTCTGAAAATGGACCAGGTTGGATGAGATAGTCTTTTGAGGTCCCTTTGAACCTCGGGCATTCTATAAAATAATGTTTTATATGAGTCAGTGTGTAATTAACCCTCAATTATGGTTTTCATAAACTAAGCATATTAAGCTCTTTCAGTCTCTTGCATTAAGTATTTTCTTCAACTTCCAGATACTTTCTAGGGCTTTTTTTTCTGTATATTTTCCAATTTTTCAACAGGGTTGTCAAATTATGGGCACCAAAAGGGACAGTTACAGTCTGGTATTGCCTGCTCCAGTGCCAACTGCATTTTTTAATCCAAAATAATCTGATTAATTTTATTTTCCACAGTACTACATTGGAAACTTATATTCAGTTATGACTCTTGAGTACTTTCTAGAAGCATTATTTTCCAGAACTGGAAACTGAATAATCTCCATGTGTTATTTTACTAATTACTCTATTAAAAGGAAACAATATTTGATGCCACTTATGTTAAAGAAAGGCTTACTCATTTCCTGTACTAAATTGTAGTAATAAAAGTTTTAAAAATACAAAAGAAAGTATTGGTAAAAGCAATAGTCCCTGGAAATTAAGAAACAAGACTATCTTAGACAAATATCTCTTGCACATGAAGAACTGGTTTGGCACAGTAAAACCAGCCCACCTGGAAAACAAGTAGTTTGATGACCTTTCAACATCAAAACATATTTGTCCTAAAGATTTTAGACTCTGGAATAATGCCACAGGTACCTTTTAGCTTTACTCATCATCCTTTTCCATTTTGTGTTCTGCTTAATTCCACATAAGTAGCCGAACGTATTGCATGGTAGTTGGAAAGCAAACCATTATTGTGGTGTTATGGTTTATGATAGGAAATACACGACTGACCAACTTCAATTTTTTGGTGCTATCTACTTTGGTAACCAGAGCAAAAAAATAATGTTTCTTGTAAATAGTGTTTTTTATGCCTTTGTATCTGTACTTGATCATGTCCCAGCATTGTTTGCATATTTGCCTGAGAAGCATTCAGATCAAAAAGCCAAACTCCAGACTACTTCAGGACAATTAATGCCATTACTACTGCAATTTCATGACAGAAATAGTTATGTCTGAGGGGAAACTTTGCCTTTTCTTATAGCAGTGTGAAGTCAGGCTCAGAGACTAAAGGATTTTTATTAGTAGGATGGTGGAGTTTTTACGTGATTATGCATCGTGCTAATGCTTGTAGTTTTTATTATTTCGTTTGGTTTGTGAGGGAAGGATAGGGGTGGGAATGGGGAACGATATCACTGGGAAGTTTTTGCTGGTTGGTTGGGAACTGGTAGTTGTGTTTTTCAGAGGCTGAGCTTTGGCAGGAATGAAGACTTTGTACTCCTCCGTGGAGCTGGCTTCTCAGGGGTCCAGGAGCAGAGTGCACGTGAGAGAAGTTGTGCCTTCTCCTATCTGATCCTTGGTCCTGGGCCAAGGAAATTCTCCTTTTCCTTTTCCTCTTCTCACTTTCTCCCTCCTGAAACAAAAGCTGATGGCTGGGCAAGAAACAGAGCAGAGAGGGAAAGGAAAACAAAAGTAGGGGAGGATGCTGCAGCCAGTCACAGTCACTGGCTAGTGTTGGTCCACTCCTGAATATGGATGTGCATTGGTATGCTCCGTGGGACAATGTGTCAGAAGCCTGTGCTTAACACATAGTGGGAATAACAGTTTATGTTCCAAAAGCCTATTGTCTACATTTATTGTTCCTGGATATCCTGAACCAAACCTTGATCCTCACACTCGGTGACAGAGCTGATAGGGGCTTCTGTTTTGACTGATGGAGCAGCACCATAGGGAAGTCAACATCACCTCCTTGTCTCAGTCATCTTTCATCTTGCATGCATAAATTGTCTTTTGTCTGTCTTTAATATTGAGTTCTTTACTCACAGCCGAGAGATAATTGAATCTGCAAACTTTCTCATTTTTGAGGAAGGACTTTAAAAGAGTGTCTAAAGGAGATTGTGTACAAACGTAAGGCAAAATAAGACTGTTGACATGACTTTAGTGAGCATCAAACAAAAAATATATTTTCATTTTGGCTGACAACTACAGTCTTTCTGAAAGTCCTGTATCTCCTTGGCATTGCCAAACTTCTTAGCTATCATTTACTTTTTGGAACTGGCCAAATTACAAAAAGAAAATGGTTCTCAGAGATTTGGAAGGAACTAAGTGGAAACACCTGCTGCAGCAGGTATTTTACAGCTCTCTGAGTGATGCCATGTCAAAGCCTCTGTTATGTTACACATGTATTCCAAATGTTCCAGTGTTTCTTCCGTGCCTTTCAACAGATTTGCAGTAGGGTCAGAAAGCAGACTTTGGTTTAGACAACTGTAATCAGATGTCAGTACAGTATCTTGTTTCCTGTCAACAGTATGTAGAGTTCGGTAGTGGTGAAAAACATGCCTTCTGAAAAAAAAAAAAAAAAGAAAAAATGTTTGATTTACTATTCTCTCCTGCTACTTATTATAGTTCCAATGCAATACAACTCATCATACTAGCTCTTAAAGAAAATACATTTCTTGACAGAATATACTCACTGTCTAACTCCTCCTTGATGATTTATAACCTCCTTAAATCAATGGCTTCTTTAGGATTTTTATGTTTACTGAGAAGAGCAATAGCGAGAGAAGAATAACAACTGAATTGCCACCTCCTCAGCTCTGGAAACTTATGAAATCTCATCCAGAGAAGAGAAACAAAACACATTTTAAAGTGTAGAATTCTTTGTCTACCCACATGCTCAGCTACATTACACACATACTTCACAGATCTCCACCCAAAGTCTAGCTCCGAGAGTAGAGCCTCACTCGGCCATAGCTCCGCTGAGGTCAGTGGAACTGCCGTTACTGTTAACACCTTCCACAAAACTGATTTCACTCACCTGTTTTATTTTCCTTTCATATTTTATACCCACCTCAGGCAGTCGAATACTAACACTGCTTCTTGAACATAGGTAGACGGATAAGATTTTGAAAGTCATGCCTATAAAATACATCTTTTAACTTCTTTAAAGAAAAGCATGGAATCTGCATCTTTGCCATTGAGTACTTTCGTCTAATAAAACTAAAGATGTGACTACACGTACAAACAATGAAACAGAAATCAAGGGTGAAATACTCATTTGAGGGGATATATACTGTGCTAGAAAAAGAAAATACGAAGGCCGTCCATGTCACTAATGTGATATGCATGTCACTAATGTGATATCCATATCACTAATGTGATAAGACTGCAAAAAGGAAGGAAAATGCGGTTAGAAAAACATTTAGGTCGAAGTGCCTTAAAAGATGACCTGCTTGGGTAATGCTGGTAAAGACCACCGAATTCTACTTTGCAGAGGAACATAAAGCTTGGCAATTGTATCTAAAACGTTAAAAGCTCTGACGATTTGGAATCATAATGGTGAAATACAACTCATGGAAATTCAAAAAAGACACAATGCTTTGGCAACAAATTCCTTTGTGTTTTCTGTCTGGTTTTGATTAGTTTCTTTCGCTCCCTATCTCTGTTCTTTGTTGATCCTGTTGTGCCATCTCTCCTTTACTACCTGTCCATTCTGTAATGTCGTGGTGGTAGGTAATGCAGTAGGTGGTCACACAGCTGCCAATGCAAGATTCATGACTTCAGAATAGACATCAGGTCTGACTCTGAGGCCTAGCAAGTGTAGTTGGATAGGAAGACACCTAATATAATCTCATCTTTCAGTTCTTGTATGTATGACGTTATCCAGTGTAACAGGATAAGAAGTAGAAATAATTTTGGTGTGAGGAACCATCTAGAGAGTCTAGACTTTCACTACTGTTATCCTTCAAAATCAGTGAAGTGGAAAAGCTTCAATCTGGTTTGTTCTCTCCTCATAACTAATATCAGCACTTAGTGGGACACAAATTCTTTCTGCAGTGTGCAAAACTTTTTGAGATTCTTCAGGGTGATACTAAAGCAAAAATGACACAGCATCTTTATAATTTCCACATGAGTGAGGAAATGAATACCTCCTGCTATACAGTGCAGAAGCAATCTGTGCAGGGTTTACTTTCTGGATGCAGATTTGGCCTCTTTCTCCTGTGGCAATGCTTCAGTGCCTCTGCATCCATCAACTTCCAAAAGCTGCCTGCAGCATGACCATGCTGCTAGAACTGCTTCTTTCTACCAAGGCCTTGAGGGAGTCATTGTCACTAGGCCAGTTTTACAAATTAAAAATTCCTGCATCTCTAATGACTGGATCATCTGCAAAATCTTTTAATCTAATTTCCAAATGTTTCAAAGTAACAGAAGTTCCATTCTTTGATGCAAAAAAGGAACAGCAGGTCTACCAGTTCCCCTGTTTCTTGAGTGGTTTGAATAGGATCAGAGCTTTTACCTTCCTCAGGAGACAGTCTTAAATCTTTTGATTACCTCCGGGTTTAGATGGAGCAAAATCAACACATTTGCTAAGATATTTGACCTGACTTGTATTTGGAAACTCAGGCTTGGGGTTCATATAGACGTTGTCCACTTTAAAATCTCTGGCTTATGCTTTCCATGCATTTTCAAATGGATGGAGTGTTTTAAATTAATAAACAGAAGTATTATTGTTTATTTAAAATGCAAACAAAACAATGCCTTTAAAAAGCCCAGTTCTTTAAAACTCTGTTACAGTGATTTTGTTGAAAAATGTCTAATGGACTCAATTCAGGCATGCTATAAACATGCCACAGATTGAGCCTGTGGAGGATAGCGTAACAGTACTTAAGAAATTCATTGTATCTCACAAAGTGTCCTGTAGTCACTCACAAGGATATGTACTAAGATCCTAATTCTGCAAGAACAAATAGCATTTTATTTATTTTTTGCAATTGTTTTTCAGTGATATCAAGTGGATCGCCCTAACATGCAAGTATCATCAGTCATCATTGCTCTTGTTTGCAAAGACTTAGTCATGCAGATACTTATATTGCATCATCTAAATTAATGTAGGGCCCAAGCACCTACATATCACTGCAAGTCCCAAATCCAGCGGCTGCTGTCCTATTCTCAGCCTGGAGAAAAGAAGGCTATGGGGAGACCTTATTGCAGCCTTAAAGTAAGAAATGGGGTCAAAATTTTAGCACAGCCTGTTGTGACAGGACGAAGGGTAATGTTTTTAAACTAAAAGAGGGTAGATTTAGATTAGATATAAGGAAGACATTTTTTACAATGAGGGTGGTGAAATACTGGAATAGATTGCCCAGAGAGGCGGTAGATGCCCCGAACCTGGAAACATTCCAGATCAGGTTGGAGAGGGCTCTGAGAAACCTGATCTAGTTCCAGATGTCCCAGCTCACTGCAGAGGGGACAGACTAGATGGCCTTTAAAGGGCCTTTCCAACCCAAACCATTCTGTTATTCTATGATTCTATTAAAGCATTCCCGGTAATGCCTCCAAGGCCACGGCCCTGTATGACCAAATGCAACAGAAGAGTTAAGCTTATCATGAACATATTAGTGTCATGCACAACAGCAGATAAAACAGAAAACAAAACTATCCAGATCACGAAGCCAAACTGAGCACTGCTCAGCAGCTAGCTGATGTGTGTGTTAGCCACAGCCGTTAGACTGACATCACTTTTAATGCAATAACTACATTGCATTTTCAAGTCCTGCGTTTCCCTAGACATGGTTCTCCTTCCCTATTTCCTCAGCCAGTAGCAACTGGTTCAGCATAAACACCACAGCAGGTGCCAGAACTGTCCAAAACTGGTACACAGAAACATGTGAGGGAGAGAAGTCAAACATTCTCCATACTTCAATGTCTTTGCTGTCTCTTCCGACATACTTCTCACCAGCTTGCACCTCAGAAGCGTCAAACCTTGGGTCTGCTTTCATCTTCTCCAAAAATTGCAGCAGTAATACACTTCAGAGAGACAAGATGGCACAAGATGTCCCACTCACTAGCTGTCTTACTCCTACCCAGTTTCTGACTAGACTGGATGCACAAGAAGGAAACACCATTAAACGTACTCTGTGTCACCCAGATAGCCTAGAATTGTGTCCTTGGCACTGCTTAGTTTCCTCATACAGAAGTGGTGCTGCTCTGTCAAAGGCATCCCCAGAAGAACAGCATTAGCAAACAAGGCTTTCAGTGTTGGCTGGACATCCTGCTACTCCTCTGCAGAGATGCAGCAACCCCTACAGTCTAGCCCACTTGCATTGGGGGAGGGAAAAATACTTTCCAAGACTCTTAGAAATGCACGCAGCCTGCCAGAGCTGGTGATGTGGAAAGGCACCATTTCTGATAGAAAACAAACTTTGCTCCCCCATGTCTGAGAAAAAAAAATCTCACTGGGTTTCTTCTGGAAAAATACCAGAGCCTGGTTTTGGCAGGGAGCTGTACTTGCAACAGACTGCGAGCTCCTTCTGCAATGAGGGTGAAAACCAGGAACGGCCCTCAAGGTGCTGCTGGGAGCTTAGATATCTTGTTTTGTCCTTGAGGATTTCTCATCAGAGAGTTGTGTGTTTTTCTAACCACAAACTGCCTGAGTTACCTGGGCTGAGTTAGCCGGAGATAAAAGCTGTAGGCAAAAAGCACATTTAATTCAGGTGTCTATCGTGAAAGGTACAGGCAGGAAAATTTCATCCGATGTTGCAGAATCTTTCAGACACCTAGCAGTCAAGGGCCACCAGCTAATGCCAAATTTCTGAGTTTTCTGTGATGGTCTGAGAGCAACAGTCCCCATGTTACACTGCCCTGGGAAGCCTGTAGGGAGCATACAATTGCTATTCTTTAGGTACTGGTTGTAAAGCTTTACATTTGCCCATGGCCCTTGTGAGCAGAATGAAAATGATCTATGCTGGATATCAGCAATGATAACTGGCTTTTGTTGGGTTGCAAACACATCTTGTTGCAGATGGGTCTTACCACGCAAAGTACTCCCTTCTCCTGCCTTTGACTATGTCCCTCATAAGGATGTGCCCTCTTCCCTCCTGTAGTCTGAGCTTTTCTGAATCTGGAACTTGCAAAAAGAGTGGGGCATCCAAGTGTCCTGCCAAAAGCCAGGGATGAAAAGAAGCACATGGTTCGCTGTGGGATAGGGTGGGGAGACAGCAAGGTCCTGTCTCAAGACAGCATTTGGACAGGCTGGGCCTGTGGGAATGGGTTCATGTCAGTGACTCCAGCAGGGTTCCAGATACAAGGCAGGAAAAAATTTGGGGAACAATACAGAAAGCTGTTAGCCTAGAGGGCTGCTTCTTGATATTTACCTCTCATTTTTCATTAGACTCTGATGGACAAAGGCACGAGGCAGCTGTGTGACATGGGCATCACACATGGGTGTGTATGGAGCACAAGGGGAGCGTGTGGCACGGGCACTGTGTGGGAGAGGTGGGGAGCATGATACAGGTATGACACTCCACCTTTGGTCTTTGTCACTGTGAGAGCTTGTTGCAGATTAGTGATTTAGATCACTTACAGAATCACCATCAAAGGTACTGGCAAAAGTGATTTTTATATGAATTTGTAAAAGTGCAACTTAACAAAGTTTGATGTCAAAGTTCACTCTATTACTTACTACTTGAAAGAAACATAAAAAGAAATCACAGAATCATTAAGGTTGTAAAAGATCTCCAAGATCAAGTCTGTCTACCTAACATTATCATGAACAATAAACCATGTCCCTCAGTGCCACATCAACCCGCTTTTTAAACAGCTCCAGGTATGGTGACTCCACCACCTTCCTGGGCAGTCTGTTCCAACGCCTCACCAATCTTTCAGTACAGAAATTTTTCATAATGTCTAGTCCAAACATCCCTTCGTGCTACTAAAGGCTTTACCTCTCATCCTATCGCTAGTCACTCGGGAGAAGAGACTATAAGCTTCTTTCAGGTAACTGCAGAGATCAATAAGGTCTCCCCTCAGCCTCCTCTTCTCCAGACTAAACAACCCCAGTTCCCTCAGCAGCTCCTCATAAGACAAGCTCTCCAGACCCCTCACCAGCTTTGCCGCCTTTCTCTGGATCTGTTCCAGCACCTCAATGTCTTTTTTATACTGTGATGCCGCAAACTAAACACAGTACTCAAGGTGCGGCTTCACCAGTGCTGAATACAGTGGGACAATCATTTACTCCTGCTGGACACACTATTTTGATATAGGCCAGGATGCTGTTGGCCTTCTTGGCCACCTGGGCACACTGCTGGCTCATGTTCAGATGGCTGTCCACCAGCACCCCCAGATCCTATTCCTCCAGCCACTCTTCCCCAAGCCTGTAGCATTGCCTGGGGTAATCAAGTTAGAATTGATTTAGAACAATTTACAGAGAGACTAGAGACAAAAAAGGGTAAGGGAGACCCTCCCATTGAGATTTGTCATGAAAGTTGATCTAGAATCCTACCCACTACACCAATTTGTTGTGAAATGAGTGATTATGGATTCCATACAGCTTTGAGATATCAATAATGAAGATATTTTAACTTTGTTACATAAAATCACAAGATTAGGTTGAATAACTTTTGATAATACTTAATTATCAGAATGATTTAATAAAGTTTGTTATAATCAACATAGTCACTTAGTTAAAGATTCGAAAATGGCAAGGTACACCTGAGACTTGTAACAAAATTTCCTAAATCAAATCACACTCACAAACATAGAAGTTAACCTATGATCAGGATTTTTCTCTCTTTGTAAGTTGTAATACATTATTGGTACCAAATGATCTTTGAAACTTCATGAAATCTAATTGCCATGAATTACTCACTATTCTCCTTTGTCAGCATTTGTCAGCAGATGATCTTTGAACCCTTCTTCGTCAGTACGTATCAGTGGATGATCTTGGAAATCCTCGCAGAATTTATTCTTCGAAATCCTCGCAGAATTTATTCCTCGAAATCATCATGAAATCTACCCTTAGAAATCCTTGCAAAATCTACCCTAAGAGGCATCACAGTTCAGGGGGAGATACAGGATCACAACCCACTGCAGTCCCAGAGAATGCAAGGGGTTTCACTTAGGATTGCTATTCATAGGATCGCAAGATACTTCACTTTGGTCAGTATATTTTTTTCATTTTGGCCACAATTCTTGTCAGGTATTTCTGGTTCCTTCTAGAGCAGACTATGATCCAGGCAGTAGGAGTTTTAGATATGGTTCCCTGGCAGCAGGAATTACAGGTATGGTTAGGGAGTGCCTAATCATCCCAATTCACAGCACTTGTGATCAAGACAAGAACACACTGTTGGCTGATCCTGACATCACATGTGGCCTGGGTGGTCTGTACTACCACAGAGCTCTGCAGCACACACAGCGCTCTCTTAGGGAAAACTGCCTAATTGAGTAGCACTTCCTGGTTAAAAATGGTTGTTGGAGATGTTATTAGTGCTGCTCATCTTTCATACTGTGGTTGAAGAACTTGTGCATGAAGCGCCCATTTAATGTTCAAGATAGCATAACTAGGGAGAAATGGTTCTTTTAATGCATGTCCCCATGGATGTTGTGGTACCTACCAAAATTGGGCAGTTGGTAATAAAGTTCTGCATGAGGGCACCGAAAGGATAAATGACTTTTTATTTCTTTGTCATTAAAAAAAATATATATTCACATTTAAATATTTAAGATTTTTTTCTTCGTGCCTGCTGTGGTCTTTCATATGTCAGATCTCTTTCTGGGCAGAAGAGGAGAGCCAATGGATGGAGACAGTTGTGTGTAGCTGTTTAGGGAAGTGACTCTGTCTATGTCTGTGTGAGAATACGTGCAGTGCATGCTTTTGGTCTTGACTGTGTTCTCTGACTAATATAAAAATGCCTCTATGTAGTAACAAAAATCTGCTTATAATAGAAATGAGAAGGTTAGTTATTCCAGTGCCTGTGCAGATGTTATTGATAATGCCTTTTATGTGAAAGAACATGAACAAGTCAGACCTCTGACTTTCAGAGACAAAAGAAAGGGAAAAAAAACCTCAATATTGTGCCAATTTTTAAACCCAGAAACTCTTAAGGGAAAGAAAATGAGAAAGTTTGTGAGTGCAGAGTCAAAAGGCAAATATTAAAAACTATGAAAAAAATCTTGTCACTACCACATTCATTAGAAAAACTCTATGCTGAGTACCCTTTGTAAATTATCACAGCTTTATATCCCAGCAACAAATAAGAAATAAATTAAATCAGGAGGGCTGAATTACATTATGTATTACTTCAATTAAACCTTCAGTTACTTGTGTCCTCAGCCTACAATTGCACTGATTAGAAGACAAAATGTTCTTTTGTAGGAGCAGAAGAGTGGAAACCTTGAAACCAGATACTGCCTAAACCCAGTAATAAATTTAACATCCTTCGTTGGAAAAGCCATCATCCTGTTCAACATTTTACCTTCTCTACATGATTGCCCAGTCTGCCTATTTTGTTTGTGGTCCTACTTATGGCAGCATTCCACTGAAGGTTTCATGTGAGATGTGAGCTTGGCAAAAGTAAGTGGCCCCCAGAACTGAGGGGTAGGACCGCTGTGTTATAGACCCAGCAGAGTAAGTCGGGGGTATCTGCCATGCACCATCTAATCATAATTCAGAAAAAAACACGTCCCATGTACCACAAGTTTTAAAAATGCTGGTTTGGAGTCAGTTTAAAAAGAACACATGAACCTGTAGCTCTAGAAGAGCTGAGAAATGCTGCCTGCTACTCATGGAAAGGGGCTATCTGTAAAAAGCCAACTAGTGATAAATTTAAATGTGGGCCAAGAGAAATGAAATGCAGTGAGAGATTGCTTCAGACCTAATAAAGATCTACATTAAACATGTCAGGTCTAACAAATTCTAAATTTAACATTTTAGAAGGGATAGTTGGAGGGGCACTATCTCTATGGCTGAGTCAGAATGAAAAAAAAAGACAGGGAAGGGCATATGCAGGGATTAAGATATGCCAAATAGAAAACTAAAATTAAAAAAAAATTCTGAAGGTTCCTTTAATCATAATTTTTTTTAAATATATTGCAACATGTTCAGTAGTCTTTTATAGGAAAAAAGTAATTCTGGCAAGACAATTTGTTCTGGACTCAGGGAATTATATCAAAAGATTCCAAATTGAGATTAACAGTAAAAGCAAAGAAAAATATTAAATTTTATGTTAAATAAAATGTTTGATTCTTCTATTTGAAATTCATTGTTCAGTCTGGAATTTCTTTTAAGATTAAAAATGTAAAGACGTTAGATTCACAAGCTGAATAAAAAGCTGTCTTCAACCTGAAATTAATTCTGTGAAGCTACCATCATATAATTAAAAAAAAAGTATCATTCACACAGGTTCATCCATCCATCTAACCACCAAAAGAGCATCCTTTTTCCACTTCCCTTACTGCTTTGACTCTCTCTATTCTGTCATTTATTATTATTTAATTGTGCTGTCATTCATCCAAGCCAGCGCTGAACTGTGCTAGTTGCTGCATGATTAGGTACCAAAACCTTTAAATGAACTGTTTTGACTAAAGGAACCTTTTTGATTAGAGACATAAATAAAAAGAGTTTAATCGAATATTTATCCAGTGCCATCAACCAGAAAAAGAAAAAAATGGTTGCCATGGCAGCTAAAATTTTCCTGTATGAGTGTTGGGAGCTGTGATAGTTCTCTGGTCAAGCCACAGACTTGGGAGCCCCTGCTACTATAGATTTCTTCTTCAGTCATAAGAGTGTAGTATAAGACTCTCTCTGCTTTCTTCTCTACTTGTTCATCTGTCAACAAATTTAGGTATGTTTTTTTAAAGTTGCGATCTGCTAAAGAACATGTACTTTTCCACCTTCTGTACCGCTCCCTTGTTGTCATTCATACAAATTAGGTCCACCCTAAACATGCTTCACAAATGATGCTTTCGGCATCATGGCCCACTAGGGAGATAAGGATGTGCCTAGTCTAAGCATTTTGCTTTATGACCTGCAATAGTTCTCAGCTTGAAGTCAAACTCTAAATTTGTTTACCAGCTACTGGAAGGCAGCATTAGCAGAAACTGAAATGCAGGCTTGTATAAGTTAAGCATTTATGGAATTAGGCATTATTATATCACCACTGCATTGATGTGTGGTTTTTTTGCCTTGTGGCAAAGGCAATGAGAACTGTATTTTCTTGTTGTTTTTTTGTAATGTTGCAACACCTTTAGAAAAAACTCTTATCTGAAATGTCACCTAGTTCACATAGAATGGACGATATATGGCACTTTGTACCTGATCTGTACTCCAAGCAGCTTAATTCTTTCTGAATATTTAAGAGCTGCAGGGGTGCTTAGTGATGTATTTCACACTTGAACTTATCTGAGGGATTGTACAAAGAATGGGAACAGGCTTTGGAGCTTACTGAGAGCTCAGTAGAATGTAAGATTTGTTTTCATTTCCAAAAGTCCTATTTACTCCTATTTGCTTATTACTCCTATTTACTTATTTGGATGCTTTCACTCTAATTTGTGTGCAGATATGTCCAACAAAACAGTTGGCTCTACTGAGTCACTTCTGGTGAACAGAAACTCTGCAGGAGGAAGTGGAGAGCACTTATCCAGTTCATCTATTCATAAACATTCCAATGTAGAAATTACTAATGCCATGGTTGTCTTATTCTGGGTGGACCTTCTTCCCTCAAAGAATGACCTTCCTATAAGGAAATATCACTATTACAAAATTACTAAAGGAAAATATTCTTTAAAAATTTGGCAGGTTAAATGACTCATTGAAAGGGTCGTTATTTAATCTGTAAAACAAAATCTGGCAAGATTATTTCTATTCTTTTTCTGTTCTTTTCTGTGATAATGCATCTCCTGGGAATCCTGCTCCTGAAGTAGAAGCACTATGCCAGTACTGGGCAATTAAAGAATGAAAGGACAGTCAATTGCCAAAGGAGCTCAGCATGAAGACAGTGATTCATTCAATCTTCTTGAAAACTCTGTATTAGAAAGGCTACCTGGTAGGAAAGTCACTGTTAGATTCACTAAGGTTTTTTACTCTCCACTTTCCTCTGTTGAGAAGAGCAGGAAGGAAGAGACATAGACGCAAGTGTCATGTTGGAGGGGGAGTTAAAAAAGATGCCATCTACCTTGTTAGTAGCATGAAGGTTCATGGAAAACTGATTCAATTGGGAAAGGATAATCATGGTGCTGCCTGCACTTAGGAGGTGAGAAGCTTTTGTGTTTCCTTTTAGTTACTGCCACAGTATTTTAGTGAAACCCTCTGATGACTGGTCATCTCCTTTGACGATGATCTGGAGAAGAAAGGAGCACACATAGTGGCACTGACTTACTGTGTCAGGAGGCATGATGGTGTAACAGTTTGCTGCTGTGGATTGTATATTGAAGGGTATGAACTGCAATTAGTTACAGAAACAGAACTACAGCTGTGACAACTGATACAGCCTAAAGCTATCCCATGCACGAAGATACAAGCCTATAATTATACATACAAATTTCTCCCACCTATTCCTGCCTGTCCCTGGCCACAACTTAGGTGATTTGTAAAAGTTTCCTCTCTGTCAGTTTGGTGTTGATTTTGAGTTGTTGCCGGGACCTGATGTGTACGATTGGCTTGTTGGACAAGGCAGCTATCCCACAGCTCACCATCTGCTGGTCATTTTAGTAACTGACACAATCAGCCGCCTTCCCTGAGGTTTCCCTGTTCCCCTTTCAAGGTTAACCTCACATCTCTCTTATTTTTATCATGCTCAGTCTTCTATCCTTTCTTCCTTTCTTCTCTCTCTGGCACCAGTTTGGACCCACAAGCCCCTGGACAATACTTGCCCACAGCTCTTCTGTTCTTATTCTCTGTGGTTTACCTATCAGTCCTTACTCCCATCACTGTTGTTTTATGCTGACATAAACTTCATAGTTACTTCTCCCTGTGGTGTGCCTGGAACTACCACTCCTCTTCTGAAAACATCCACAGCCTTTTTATAACTTTCTGGCGATATAAAGGTTGAAAGGCCATCAGAATGAACGTGCAGGCAGAGGATTTGATCACAGAAGTAAGAATTGTTTGGCACGGATGAGGAAACTAACAAAGAGAAAGATTAAAATGTAATGAATGCAAGCATGGCCACAGGATTCCCAGGAACGCTCTGCAGCTTAAAAGCAAGAGTAAAAGGTGTGTATGTATGAGTTTGCACCTGACCAGTTCACATCATGGCATGGGAGTGCTCCCAGATTTCTCACCAATGCTAACCTTTGCAAACTCACAAACATAAGTACCTCTATCTCTTCCACAGAATAGGAAACTGAGACTTAGTGTGATATGACTGAAGCCATGGCATTCTTCCCTCTTTTTTGCATTGCCCACCTGCCTGTTCCCTCTAGACTATACCCACCCTGTGCACTCAGATGTGAAGCCCTCAGCCTATAGAAAATACCATGAAGTGCAGAATACAAGGTGTACATTCCCGAGGTAACACAGAGTACTACAAACACATATCTGCAGTCTCTTCTCTGCTTTGTCTTCCACAAACTATAGTTAAAGCCAAGGTCTCAGTTCTTGCCCTTGAAATGCACTGTTGCTTGCTCCCAGAGATCTAAATAAATGCCTAAATGACCAAGGTAAATATCTTCCCCTCACAGAGGAAGCAGAAGGTCCCTTTGTAAGAGCAAGCCTTCCTGTGTAGGAGGCAAAATTTTCCACCTTGGTTTGTCTAAGGCTGAGAAACAAATAGTTATGGCATGGGAGCACTAAGGAAGACCGCACTGCCTTCTGATCTAACAGCAATATGTATTGCTTCAACCTTTTTTTTTTCTCTAACGTAAACACAGCTGTGGGCATATTAGCCTGAAGCTGCACTAAATCAAAACAGACTGAGAGCAAGAATAAACAACATTTGACATGTGTTAGTCATGGTACTTAATGTGTTGCTAGAAGATACCCAGATGCAACAGTGATTAAGATGTCGTAAGGATGTACACACAGAAAAACATTGGGTATGTAAATAACCTTGGTGCCTGTGAGTCAATATTTATAGGCATTTGAATCATAGCATCATAGAATCATTTAGGTTGGATAAGACCTTTAAGATCATCAAGTCCAACTGTTCACCCAGCACTGCCAAGTCCACCACTAAACCATGTCCCTAAGTGCCACATTTACATGTCTCTTAAATACCTCCAGAGACTCTACCACTTTCCTGGGCAGCCTGTTCCAGTGCTTGACAACCCTCTCTGAGAAGAAAATTTTCCTAATGTCCGATCCAAACCTACCCTGACACAACTTGAGGCCCTTTCCTCTTGTCCTTGTCTTATACTTGTTACCTGGGAGAAGAGAGTGACCCCCATCTCACTACAACCTCCTTTCAGGTAGTTGTAGAGAGTGATAAGGTCTCCCCTGAGTCTCCTTTTCTCCAGGCTAAATAATTTGTAGTATTTGGGCTTAAATTTACCACTTTAAAGTAAACCAAACAAATAAAGAATTTAGCACAAATATAGTACAATAGTTACATTACAAATCTCACAAAATGTATGTGAGTCAGAAAAAGCTTGCTATTCTTGGTATGTAGTCCACCCTTGTTTGCAATACTCTAGACAGGTGTCAAACTGCCAAGAAAGAATTGAGGAAGAAGAGCCTTGCCTAGTGGTGTGTGGTTAAGTGAGGAGGATATGCAGGCCAAGGTTACGTGAATAAAAAGATTGCTTTTTGGGACCTCTGGGTTGGTAGGTAACTGGTGATCTGCTGAGAGTTATGCCCAGAAATGTCAGAGAAACTTCTGTTTCTTCTGAAACTGTGGGTGCCCCAGAAAAGGTAGAAACTGTGTATGACCCAGACAAAAAGTCAGGCTGTGGATTTACACATGCTAGACTCTGGTGAAGCAGTCAAGAGCCAAGGAAGGCCAAGGAGGAACAGTGTTGACAGACTGTATTGGCCGAGGCTGAGAGTAACTCTGCTTGTGGTCACTTGACATTGCTTATGTTCTGGTTTGACTGTCTATACTTGATGGTAAGTGCCTCCTATCCAGGTCAGATGTGACATATTTTGAACATGTCTGCTGGCCTTAGCTTATTTCTGTCAGGACAGAATTGCCTTTTCCCGGTTCCATCTGTCACTAGATTTCCAGTAAAGTACTGAAAACAGAGTAAACTCTCCTCTCCTTTCTCAGCAGAAAAATGAAGAGTAATTCTAAATATTTTTTATTTTTATTTATTTTCCTGCCCTTAGCATCTTGTTAGAATGCCTAGTCACATTCTGTGCCTTCTGTTACCTAAAACTCACAGTGTATACACACAGTTGTATTTGACTTTGCATTCTGAGTTTGTTATTGAAGGTAGAAATCAAGTTCTCAGTGTGCAGTGTGTGTTTGATTTGCTATTAAAACTTACATGAATGCTTAATTTTGTGACCTCTAAATACTATTGGACCTGGCAGTATTCTAGTTTTTTTCCATCTTCATCCTGGATTCTGGATAACACTAGGCTTTTGCTTAGTCCATTGATGTCAGCAAATACTAACAAGGCATCTCAGAAAAAGTGAAAAAACAGATATCCTATTTGTTAGGCTCATTTTTATTTGAAGAAAGTGAATAAACTGAAGGTCTCTGCTGGCACCATCTGCAGTTTCTGTTTTGAGGTTGGAAGTACTGTCTTGTAACAAGAGAAATTATTTTAATTGTGTCCAACATTCCGTCAGAGTTGGTAAGCCCCAGTAGGGCAAAAGCCACACTGTGCCACACAATTTAAGCAGGCTTTTCTTTTCCTTCTATGTCACAAAAGGAAAAACCTCAGATCTATGTAATAAATTATGAATTTAACTGTGTTGTCTTCTGTCCCCTTGTTATTGCCAAAAATAACTTTTTAAAACTTAAGTCTAGTAATGCCGAATGAAATACAGTCAGGATCCAGATACTTAATGGTGACATTTCATTCTAAAATGTGATTGATGTGCCTTTTCCTCCGGACTGTGCTGATTATTTGTGTCATTCCTAGAGGGAAATTAATTCTTCCAGGAAGAAAGACAGTTTTGTTTGACCATCTGTACTTATTTCTCTGATTTTATTGTGGAAGCAGAACGGCTTCAAGAACAACCAGTAACGTCTGGGCCATAGTGGTGAACCTGCTGATTGATTTGCTGTGTGGCTTGTAGACGTGTGGGTGCTCGCCATCTGCTTTTTCCTTCCTTCTCAGGCAAGGGAGAACTTCCATGCTTCCACTTTCTATGTCTCTCTTCTCCCTCTTGCTTATTTAGGTTGACACCAAATGAAAGAGATCATGCAATGGAAATCACGTTTATGAAAATAAACGTGGAAATTGCAAGAGAATGCTACAATCAAGAAAAGCTTTGAAAGAAGCCAGGTTTTACTAACTCAAGTGGAAGAATGTTATTTGTTGGTAGTTTGTTACATGTCTTCTTAGCCACTTCTGAAAACAGAGCTTTCTTACCAACGTCACTTGAATTTTGTGGTTTTCAATGTTGTGTGTCCTAAATATTACTTTAGAAAATCAAGACAAAACTCTAAGGCCAAAGATCCTCATTCACACAGCAAGAGCACAGTGAAGAAGTGGTTTTAAAAAATAAATTTCCCCTTTGTTGTGTGGAAGTCATGGCAACACTGGCAATCTTGCCCAGCCAAATGAGTCCACGGACACTAGCATCCACAGAAGGTCAGGAGGTCAGCTAATCCACTTCCTAACCTTGGACTAGGTTGCCTATGTTGAGCAAACATCATGACAGAGATTAATCTAATCTGTTTTTTAAATGTCAGGGATGGGAAATCTTTATTTCCCTAGGCCACCAGTCACAGCCTGCACAATAATTACTGGTTTGTTTTCTGTTTGCTGAGTCACCCTTGTTCTGAAACTAGTTCAATCTAATTTTTCTGTTACTGCAATTCACCGTTGCTTGGAGATTATCCTGGGCTGTGCGGGCTAGTATTAAGCTGCAAAAGCAAGAGATCAGGACAGAAATAAGGCAAATAATGTGCAAGATTTTCTGCAATGTATCAGTTGATAAAGAATGTAAAGAAAGGCTTTTCTCTTCAGAATTATCAATATTAGAAATGTGGATTAAAAAACGGAAGACTTGAAACTAATGAATAGAAGCAGAAAGTTTAATGTCTGTTACTGGTGAAACTAGAACAGTGAAATAAGCTCTTAGCTGCTTAGGAATGGAAGAGAGAGAGCTACGTAGCTCAGGACAGTTAATATTGTAAATACACATGAACAGGTCCTTTAACTAATAGCACAGGGAGCTGCATCAAGCTCATCCCAATCACCCCACAGAAATAGCAATCTCTACGTATTTGTGCATGAAGTACAGAGATGAAATTGTTAGGGGTAACTGAACAGGTGGTAGGTGTGTCAATTGTAACTTTTAGTACAGTATTTTCTGTTACTTTTCTGCTGCATAAAATATTTAATTTAACAGAAATCAGCAGAAACTAATTGCTGTGGATAAATGATTGAAGAGTTTTGTGTAAAGCAAATAAGTAGACATTCAAACATGCAAAGAACTAAACTGTGAAAATTAACAGAAATATTGTGTGTGTGTGTGACATTTAGATAGAAAAATGGGAATGGAACTTAAAAGTTCTTTAGGAAGAATCATATTGGCCTAAAATAACTTTAATGTAGTAGTCAAAGATGTAGATAATTCTGGTTTAAAACCCAGATTGATTCAGTAGTGAAGACGGTAAGGGAGAGATTCAGGTGTTCAAACATAGGTACCTACTGTCATTTATATGGCACTAGAGACATCAGCATGGGATGGAGAGATAAGACACAATTAATGGAAGACCTGAGACCTTCTGGAATGGTAACTTGTGGCCAAGTGGAACACCCCACCGTATCTAAAATGGAAGAAGGCACTTATGCTTATGCATCTGAACTGCACCATAATTTAAGGAGAACAATTAGTATAAATAAGAAAATATGGCATGTAGAAACTTGATATGGGAATGTAGAGAAAGATAGGAGGAAAATAGAGATGGCTAATGGGGTTACAAGAAGAAACAGAAAGAGCTTCTGAGGAAGACTGTTGGTATTACATAATGATGATCATATTGAAATAACAAAATTACTTACAATTCGGTTCCACAGCATTGACATTTCTGTTCTGCAGATGAACAAGAACAAGCCGATATATCTGTATTGTAGAAGGATGAGAAACTATCCTCCAGTGGATACGTCACCAAGATGATGAGTCAGGCCACTGGATAGTGACAAGCTGGGCTCACAGCCAGCGGGACAGCCTGCTTTCTTGCCTGTAGCATGGCGGGAAAGAAGGCTGCCTGTTTGGTTTTTCAGACAGGTATACGGTCTCCCTTTCTGTCTGGCTTCAATCAAAAATATTAGAGTCAAACAATGTACTGTTGTAAAGTCTTCACATTCTGCTATCATAGCTTGTCTTTTGAAAACTGCTCCCTCTGACGCCTTTCAAATAGCTTTCAATCTGGTTCTGTCCCTAGTACCACTTCAGAGGCACCGGACAGTGCCCAGCAAATCTTTTATCCAGACTTTACAGACATACTCATACACAGGTCTTCTTGGTTTTCTGGGTACCTGTCTCAAGGCTCTGAGATATGATACGGAGAAACCAT
Source organism: Baryphthengus martii (assembly GCA_013396935.1). Classification (NCBI taxonomy): domain Eukaryota; kingdom Metazoa; phylum Chordata; class Aves; order Coraciiformes; family Momotidae; genus Baryphthengus; species Baryphthengus martii. Next base: position 19,404 of record VWZK01008565.1, on the reverse strand, counting down.
TCAGCCCTGAAATCAATGGCCGCTTGCCTGAAAGCCAAAGGTGTTACAGTGTTACATCCTCTGAAAGACTAAGCTTTAGGTTTCTACTGCATAATGGGGATCAGTGGCTCAATTTCACCTTAAGATCCACACACTTTTATTCACCATCAGTGGAAACTGCCTAATTATCTTCTAAGGGTTTTGAAAAAGGCAGATGTTTGTGAACTCCTTGTACTTTAGTGATAAGTGCCGTAGAAAATGCACATGAAGAGACTTATCAGTGTGACTCTGTTCAGAATGAGAGTGGAACAAAGAAGGCTTAAGGCCATACATCATAGAGATGCTTATTGTGTGACTGTCTGTCTTGTGCATTGAATAAATAGGGAATATCCTGTGCCTGCATGTTTGTGACAACCTCTGTGAGCATCAGATTGGCTTCCCTAGCACAATGTGTATGCATAACGGAATTAACCCAGATGTCACTGGCTTCATTTGGCCATTACCCTACATGAGTAGTTGGCTTTGCTGGACTGCTATCCATATTACAGATTTACTAAGTTGCACTTCCATTAGGTTGTTATATATCCTGCTTGTTCCATGCTGTGAATAAACTGTTGTCATAGCAAAACATTCCACGGATAAATTTGCAGTTGCTTTTCATTTCCCCTAAAATAGAAAGATTATTAATTTCATTACCGTCCTGTTTTCCCTTCCCCTTCTTCTACTTGCACAGGCTCAGATTTTGCTGAGCATCTCTGTTGCTAATTGCTTAGCACTGCTTTATCACCACATCAGTTTCTAATGGTTACTTGCACACTTGACAGAATAATTTGTCTTTCAGAACATTCTTTTTTTTTGGTTGAATTTTATTTACCCCTTCACTTCTAGTTTTCCTGTCTCTCAAATTTTGTAGAATGTTTTGTTTTGGACTTAGAAGTAAACACTAGTATTTATTTTAAAATTAAGTAATGTCAGCATTTGTCACTTGATAATGCTGGCAAAGGAAAAATGTACTTCTTGAGGTTTGTTCTTTGTCCATTTCCTACCATTACGATGATATTGGAAAAAGTTATTTTAGTATTTTAATTTAATATTTTTAACTGTATTCTTAAAATAAATTACTTGTACATTCTACTTCCTTGCACAAAATAAGAAATGCTTGGATAATATTTCATTACACATCTACTTCACAAAGGTAATGCTTTCTGAATAGAAGTTACTTTTAAGATTGACATCTTTCTTCTCCTATTGTCTGGCTCAAACTTTATCCATATTTTCCTCCATGTTTAGAGTTACTACCGAGGACGGGTGTGCAGAAAGGCTCCTGCTTATACTTGCTCCTATGCAGACCAAGGTCACTGCTAAATCTTGTGTGCTGTGTTGGGGGGTGCAGAAAGTAAAAGGCTGCACTTGAGGGGAGGAGCAGACAGGACAAGGGACCCTAAACTGACCAACAAGGTATTCCATCCCATATACATCATATTCAGTATAAAGCTGAGGTACCATGAGGATCAAGCTCTTCTTCAATGGCCGGCGTCCAAGGAGGACTTTGTTCATTCTGCCTTCAATCCCAATCCTTGTGTTCCTGAATCCAGTTCCAGCATCCAGCTCCTGAATCTGGTTCCCATCTGCTGCTGAGTCCAGTCTGGGACTTCCCCAGTGGCTGCTCCACAGCATCAGTGGTGATGGTGATGTAATGGCCATCAGAGGGGTTGGGTTTGATATTAGTTTTGTACGTATTTGTATATATTTCATTTGATTATTATTATTTTCATTAAAGCTGTTTTAATTTTCTTTTCCAGTTCATAAGTCTCTCTTCCTTATTTCCTTTCTATTCCCCTTTCAGAAGGGAGAGGGGTCAACAGGGAGCGTCTGTCATTCATCTAGTCGCCGGCCCAGGTCTAAACCTTGACATCATCATATGTTTTGGGAGATAATTTAAATTAATTATTCAGGTTAAAGCCTATCCTTTCAAACCACTGCACCATTTCCTCAAGTTTATTTCCTTGTTTTTATCTGGAAAGATCTACAGACAGTCGTTGACAAATGTACTATTATTGCTTGCAAAATCCTGTGGTACATCGTCTACGCTCAGGCAGCACATGCTGTTGCCAGCCCCGTCAGTGTTCACTGACAGCCTGATTTGTCTGACTTGTGGTTATTATGACATTCTTGCAAGCATGAACTGATGCTATTTCTTCAATAATAAAATGAAATCCAGACTCTACCCCTCTTTTTATCTCAACAACCTGTCAGCTGTAATGCCTAGAGTAAAAGTCAGATGCCAGCCCTGTTGATTGTTTCACTGGCAATGGATTTTAGTGGGAAGAGATAGGGCTGGTTGCTTCTCAGAGGCACGAGATGAATACACAGAACATAAGGGTGCCAGTTGTGCAGCTGGCTCAACTGGAGTGGGAAGAAGTGCAGGAGATCAGGATTATGATTAGTTGTATGAAGTCTCCAGTAACTAGTGGTGTACATCAGGGGTCAACACTGGGTCCGAAACTGTCCGACTTCTTCATAAATGCAGATCATTTATGGATGATGGGGCACCCTTATCAAGTTTGCAGATGATACAGAACTAGGAGGAGAGGCTGGTAACACCAGTGGGTTCTGCTGCCATCCAGAGGGACCTCAACAAGCTGGAGAAACTGACTGACAGGAACCTCATGAAGTTCAAAAAAGTGGAGTGCTGCAAAGTAGCCGAACAACTTCAGGCACCAGTACATGCTGGGGGCCGCCCAGATCAAAGCAGTTTGGCAGAAAAGGACCTGGGGGTGCTGGTGGATACTAAATTGAACATGAGCCAGTAAGACATCATTGTGGCATAGGAGGCTAATGGTGTTTTGGGTCGTATTAGGAGGAGTGCTGCCAGCAAGTTGAGGGAGGTGATCCTTACTCCCTGCTCAGCACTATGGGGCTACACCTGTAGTTCTATGTCCAGTTCCGGGCTCCCAAGTACAAGAGAGACATGTATACACTGGAGAGAGACCAGCGAAGGGCCACAGAGGTGATAAAGGAACTGGAGTAGCTCTCCTATGAGGAAAGGCTGAGAGAGCTGGGACTGTTCAGCCTGAAGGCTCAAGGAGACCTCATCAGTGTGTACAGTGGGTGCAAAGAGGAGCCAGACTTTTCTCAGTGGTGCCCAGTGAGGGGACTAGAGGCACTGGGCACAACTTGAAACATGGAAGGTTTCCTTTGAACATCAGGAAATGCTTTTTCATTGTGAGGGTGATCAAGCACTGGCACAGCTTGTCCAGCAAGGTTATGGAGACTGTGGTTATGGAGACCGTGGGTGGAAATCTTCAAAAGCTGTCTGGACATGGCCTTGGGCAATCAGCTCTAGGCTGTCCTGCTTCAGCAGCGGAGTTGGACCAGCTGACCTGTACAGGTCCCTTCCAACCTCAATGTCCTGGTTTGAGTAAGAACAGAACAATTCTGTTCAGTGATTTTCACTTTTCCACTAAGTTCCTTTAACCAACCGCACTTTTTGAAATCAGCAGCATGTTTTTGCAGGCAGTGGCTGCTTCTAGCAATGATAACGCTCCACGGTTAGAGTTAGCACCAGGGTCTGGTGTGCAGACCAAGGCCACTGCTAGATCCTGTGTGCCACATTGCGGAGTGCAGAAACAAAAAAAGCCGCACCTGCAGAGAGGAGCAGACAAATTGGTGCCCTTAAATTGATCAACAGGGTATTCCATCCCATAGATGCCCTATATGGCTCAGGGGCTCTTGCTCTGGGTCCTTGCTTGGATTCTTCCTCATTCCTTCAATGGCTGGAATCCAAGAAGGAATCTGTTCGTTCTGCCTTCGATCCTGATTGGAGCATTCCTGAATCCAGTACCGGAATCCAGTTCCTGAACTTGGTTCCCGTCTGCTGCCGGGCCCTGTCTGGGACTTTACCAGTGCCTGCTCTACCACATCAGTGGTGATGGTGATGTACTTGCCATCAGTGGGGTTTGGGTTTGATACTGGGTATATATTTGTATATATTCCATTTTATTCTTCTTATTTTACATTTTCATTAAAGCTGTTCTAGTTCCCTTTTCTAATCACTAAGTCTCTCTCCCTTATTCCTTTTCTCTTCCCCTTTGGGGAGGGAGGGGGGTTAACGGAGAGCGTCTGTTAGGTTTTGGGGCTGCCCTGACCCTAAATCGCGACGCTCAACTATCCCGTGCTTCTGAGACTGCAGAGAAATAACAGTATGGTAGGGACCCATTCAGTCAATATTTTTTTTAATGGAGATTAGTAGTTCTTTGGTTACTCCTGATGTATGACCTATTTTCTTAGGTCTCTTGCTCTTTTCAGTCATACTGCAACAGTGATAGTACTGGGGAGAGTATGGTGATCATTTGCTGAACGTTTGAAAATTGCTGCGATGGATTAAAGGATTTCTGCGATACATCATCTCTTGGAATTAAATACCTCCTTTACTTTGCACCACCAAACTCTCCTAAACATTATTAAACAACTAGAAGTTTATTTGATTTTTTACTAGAAGTAGCTCTAACACCTGGGAAGGAGAGGCTATAGCAAGCATTTCTGACACTGCTTGGTCCCATTGAGCTGGACTCACGTCCGACTCGCAACGTGTTTTTTCTGTCCAAAAAGGCTCGTGGGGCGGCTTGCTGGGCACTGCCTGCACTGGGGAGATGCTTCTCATCAGCAAGCGGCACACACAGGCGACAGATCAGGGGGAGAAAAGCAGAGCATCCCCGCGGCCAACTCCTCCCCAGGCTGCGGTCACCACCTGCCGCCGTCTCGCAGCCGGCCGGCCCCGCTTCCCTCCCGCGGGGCACGGGGCAAGGCGGCGGGGAGGCCCTCGGC
>VWZK01008565.1:0-14218 GCA_013396935.1 Baryphthengus martii | reverse complement strand
GGCGGCCTGCCCGCCGCAGGCATGGCAGCCCTCAGCCGGGCGGGCGGCCCCGTCGCTCCCTTGGAGCACATGTTTGATTCCCTCCATAGCTGCGGGAAGGGCGACAGCGTCCTCCGCCTCCCCCCCGGGCCGAGGGCCGGGCTGCTCCCCGACATTGTGCAGCTTCCCCGCTTGCATAACGGGTCGCGGGCAGGTATTGCTCATCTCGGCAGAGTTTGCTAATCTCGCTTTCGGTGTGGGGCTTTCCCCCGCCGGGAGTGAGGTGGTTTCTGCACCACACGGCTGCGTGGGAGTTTCCTGGTGTAAGGAGTGGCTGGGGCAGCAGCCTGGCTGCTCATCCACACTTCAACTGCAGCGGCTGTCTTGTCTCTAGGGCGGCTTAGGGTGTCCCAGAGCGAAGGCACGGGGTGCTAGGGTATCGCCACAAACTTTCATGGCACTAGATGGCTACTGGTCCGAAGTTAGTGCTTGTTCTCTTAGTGGGGACATTGACGTGGGTATATATAACTACTCAAGGCAGTGAGGAATTACAATTCAACAATTTAGTTGCTGCGAAACATAATGGGAAAAGACGTGCCAAGGAATATGGGAGAACATTGAGCTTGTCTGTCTTTGCAGTTCCCCTTTGGAAGAGGACACTTACAGAGGTAGAGCTTATTCTGCTTCATCTGCTGTAGCCTGAGCTGGGGTGCACATGCTGGGTTATGTGGTGGAGGAGGAGGAAGGAAGGGAGGGTATGGCACGTGAGGCTCTCTTTTTGGAAGCCTCTGAAATGCAAGTGAAAACCCATAATCCTATAAGCAACTCTGAGCAGGTACAGCAGTCCCTTTTGGAAGATAGGGGAATTTTAACAGCCCTGGCAAATTCTAGCTAAACATATTTGCTGTCTATGATATGCCTTTGGAGGTACTATGTGCATAGAGAAAGTTATGCTTCTGCATAACTCCCTGTGTTCATGTTTGACATCTGGACTTCTAATTTCTTCTTTGACACCAGGGATGCTCATGTTGGAAACAGCTTTGCTAGGAAATTCAGACAGACTGGGATGAACCTCAGTTGACCACGTAGCATTCCAGGGCTGCTTCGGCTCTGTTCCCTACCCTTGCTGGGATCTTGTGGTGGTACTGGTAGTTCTGCCAAAAACAACCCAGCTAGATGTGAAAAAGGAAGTGTGCAGTGCTTGTAGCTTGTTTTCTGACTGCTCCTGTCACCCTTTTTTTTAGGCCTTTTTTACCGATCTCCATATATTGCAGTGAAGTATTAAACAGAAACAACAAAGTACCTTTAATTTCCCAGATTTTAGGAATGCACGTGAAAGTTTCCTTTTACCTCAGACTTGTTCGCAGGTTCTCATTGTGAGAAGCCTGTGCTTGTGGGATGACAGCCCTGCTGAAAGTCCAGAGATGGATTGGGGCGTCATGTTTTCCAGTCAGATGGTAGTGCACAAGTGTAGGGCTTGTGCTTTGAAAAAAGCTTTACTGACGTATAAAAAGCTTTGCCCTATGTACTGTTTTTCAGGATTTCATAGCAGTATAATGCACAGCAGTGGAAATATCCTTTAAAGTCTCTTCTCTTCCCTGTGCTGCAGGTGATTGTGAAAAATACCAGTATATCCTTGTTATTTACCAGTCAGTAAGCATTACCATTAGTGAAAATTTCAGCTGAAATGGTGTCTGCAGTGGCTTAAATTGAGCGAGCAGGGATTGTCAACTTTTCTGCAAGTTGATGCTGTTTTGCATAAAACCGAGGAAGTAGTAAAACGCCTTTCATTAGTTGTCAGGCTGACTTTAAGTGTAGCTTTAAGAATTGTTCTTCCTTTCTACAAAGCGTATAGAATCTGACAGACAGCGGTGTGAGTACTGCTTTGGCAGTGCTGCATTTGAACTGCTGTCTCACACGGAATGTTCTGAGATGTTTTCAGCTGGAGAACTGGAAAAACAGCACTTGAGGAGAGATGCAGGACATTGCATGTAGCTGGGCAAGGGGCTTTCTAGTTTTTATTTATATTTTGTTCCAAAAGTGCAATTTTGCCATTATAAGGAAGCACTCTCTCATTTCTTGCCAGTGGTGCAGAAGAAAAGCTAAAATTATTGCCTGGCAGAAACAAGATCAAACTCAGAGGAGAAAAGAAGTCATGTTTTCATTGAATTATAAAACTAAGATAATGAGTGTGTAGGCTGAAGACATTCTTCTCCCATTGTTCAAAGCTTGTCTTCTTGCTTTTGGGTTGTGAGTTTGACAAGTATGAGCTTGATGAACATTAAACACTCTAGTAGTACATTCATGGGAAAGAGGAGCATCTGGACTGCGTGTGAATCTTGTTATTTTTATAATGCACCCCTTGTGTAATGATAGTCAGGGTATTACAAGGATAAAAACTGTTTACAACAGAAGTATGAAGATCGGGATAGTTGTAAAACATTCCTGCTTTCCATCTCACACCTAATTATCTATATTAACATAAGTTTATCAAAACCCAAATTGTTGTTCTGGATGTTCCAGATGTTACTGGAACTAGTGACCTTCAGAGTCACAAGTTCCCATGCTCACCAAATGTTTGTAAGCTCTGGCCGGTAGTTTGGTTACGAAGTTAGCAGCACTTGGGTATATTTCTGATTTACTTAATCTATATTTTGTTTTGCTGGTGGGGTTTTTTTGTTGTTTTTTTGTTTTGTTTTGTTTTGTTTTAGTTTTTTTTTTTTTGTTTTTTTTTTAATTGCTGTCTCAGCTTACTGGTGAGAATGAGGGCTTTGAGGAACAGCTAGGAGGATTTGCTTTCCTCTTTAGGTCCATCCAAGGAGAGCATGCGGTCCAGTGTTTTTCATGTTTAAACAGTTATTCTGTTATACTTTTGAGTTTAAAAAGCCTTATACTCCATACTTTATGCAGTTGAGAATAGCACTTTTCACACCTATTTTCCTGCTGTGGGGCATGGGGATTATTAAAGTAATAACTGTACATGATAAGAGTATTTCTAATTTCTAGCTACTAACCCAGCAGGTGTATTTTGATTTGCTTATGGCGTTTGCTCCCTGGATTTATCAAAGTTGTTATAGCTATAGAGCAGTCTAATTTTTATGTACTCTATTGTTCAGGCCTCAAATCCCCTTCAGTGGAAAGTTACAAAACACGAGCTGTGATTAAATTTTTTAAAGACTGGATAACTTTTGGCCTATTAGTAACATGAGAAGGAGGGCAAGCTGGAACACCCTGGAAAGGGTATCCAGTGTTTTTGTTCAGAGAAGTAAAATAAAGTCCTGCCAAGTTTCATATATTTATTTTTAATAATAATAGTAATTACTTATCTGTCACAGACTTGTTTTGACTATGACAAGGTTCTTGACTCCTTTGGAGCACTGGACACTGTCAGCATCTTAAGGCTGGATGCCATTTTACATTATCACTTGACGTGTGACTATTGCTATTACCATAACAGTATTAAAACATCAGCTGAAAACTTGCTCCAGGGCATCCACACAGTTACAATTCCAAGGAGTAAATGATTTATTTACCATTACCTGTTGGTGACTGACAGCATTGTTCTTGGCTTACTAAGCATGTTCTTTAGGGAAAGTGACAAAACCGCTAAGTCTTCTTCACAGCTCTGATTTGAAGTATAATGGGAGAAGGGTTAAAGTCTTTACGTCTGGATTTGAACAGGTAGATGCAGGGCATGCAAGTCCTGAGACTTTCTATGATGACTGCACGGTACATAGCTGTTTGTCTAGCCAAATGCAGTCATCTCACACACCTCTCCTGTAGCAGCATAGATAACTACACACTTTCCTTAGATACTTCCTCCTCTCAACCCATTGCTTAAAAATTGGAAGGGCCACTGACTGATTTAGTTGGACTTCTGAATAAGCCTAAGTATCACGTGCCTTTCAGTCCTGTAACTTGGTTCTCTTCAAAAGTGTATCTTGCCTTCCATTGAAAAAAGTTATGGGAAGGTTCATGGCCTTTTTTGGAAGTTCCAGCTGGAGTCCAGTGCTTCCATGGTTAAAACTAATCAATGTTCCTTCCTGTGTCAATGAATAGATTTGCCTCTGAGGATTTTACATTTACTTCAGGTAACGAATGAAAATATCAAACAGCATCAGGCTTTGTAATTTGCCTGGGGTCTTGCCTGATTCCTAGTGAATTCCCACAGGCAATTCCTGAAATCGATGATAGAGATGACTCCTCACAGATGCCACTTTATAAAGACCTCTGGGGTAGCTATTTTTTAGTTCATTTATTGACTTACTGTTGCAGGATGATTGTGGTACTGTAAGACACTAAATAAACACATAAGCATGCATAGATAAACAGAAAAAGCATTTTCAATAACCAAAGAATGAAATCACACTTGCTTCTTTTTTTTTCTCCTGATTGAAAGAAGACGGAGGACCATAAATAAAACTTTTTTTTAAAAGATAATGCCTCATTTGTTCATTTATCAGATATTTAATATCCTGTAGTCAGATTTGAATCATTCAGTCTCTTGAACTGCTGTCTTCATTTGTAAGTTTTGCTTGTTTTATTGCAAGATAGCTGCATTGTGCAGAAGAAAATACAGTTTGAAAATCGTTGTTTATGAGCTTGTGAAGTTAAAATATGTGGGCAGAGAGTGCTAAATGGATTAGATTGACTACAGCAAGTGTGTATAAACTATCAGAATGTTAGCATTTACTATCTACAGTAAACATCTGTGCTTAGATATGCAATTAGATGAGCTGTTTGCATATAACAAAATCCTGAGGCTGTTTGCCTTTGGAATGCCCTACAGTAAAACGTATTCTATCATTTATGAGAGCTAATGTCCCTCTTGTAATTCCTGCAAAACTTCAAAATTAGGAGCGTGCTTTGCTCTTGTTTTTTTTTGTTGTTTTGTTTTGTTGGTGTTTAGTTCTAGAAAATTCTTCAAGGCCTTAAGTAGTGGGAGGAGGGAGATAACACAGCTAGGTTTGAGGAAAGGAAGGTTAAAAAGGCCAGTCATATATATATAATTTTTATTTTTTTTTAATTTTTTTTTTTGTATCCCTGGCACCCAGCCACTTGTAATATCAGGGTGAACTCACAGCTGATTTTAATTCTTCCTATTATTTCCATTACTTGTCAGGAAGGAAGTTAATACAGAAATTGCTACTGTTAGGTTCTAGCATTTGCATTTTCATTCAGAAATTGAAATGAGAGGCCATTATGCTCAACTAGACTTTCGGCATAGGTTTCAGGGTTTGAGCCTTTTTTGTTACTGTTGTTTTTCTTGTTTGTTTTTTTTTTCTATTAAACGTGTATATAAGCTATAACACAGTTTTTAGATGCATTTTTCTAATGGTGAAGAAACTGCTCCCTCCAACTGAGTTCTTTCAGTAGTAACTAACTGGAGATTAGAAACTTGTTTGGACAATCAATTCTTCTGTGCAAAATTGAAGAACTCTTCCTTTGTTCTATGTAATTACTTAGGCCCTACTTCAACAAATAGTGTGTACTCTAATTTATTGTTATAAGACATGATCTTCAGACCTTTGCATCAAATATTTGGTATTTTGAATATTCTTCTTGGATACTGGGTTTGATATTTTAATGATAGTGTTTGGAATGCCACAGATAAAGGTGACGCTGCTCCTTCATTCTCTGCTTTCAGGGCTGGCAGAAAATGTTAGCTGCTTTTTTCTTTCCCTGCCCCTTTTGTTGCCCTGTCTGTACTTTTTCTTGCCATTCGAAATATCAGGAAATATGTTAGGGTGATGAGATATTTCATATCTGGTCGATGCAGGGTAGATGAAGAGCATGAAAATAGCCCACAATAAGTGCAATCAAGTGCCCATTGAGTTACCATCAACATCAGAAAGTGGATTTTCAGCAGCTTTGCTGTTCTGTGGAAAAGCAACGGCTTGGAAGATGAGGTGAAGCTGAGTATCAAAGGTTAATACAGTCTGGCATTGGAACCGGGAGCCCGAAGGGTGGTTTTAAGTTAATATGGCTTTGAAGTAATTTCATTGTATTCCTATTTTTTCCTGCTATAAGCAATGAGAAAATCTACTGTTTAAGCCACAGTAAGCTGGGGAGGGAAGTTGCAACCAAAACACCAGTTGAAAAGAATCTGAAGAAATACCAGAACTGATTCTGTATATTAATTGTAGATTACTGCTTTGGTAAGGGGAAGTGGGAAAAGGCTGCTTACTGAAGAGAATGAGTAGGCATGTGTAATAGAGATAAGTTTAAAAAAAAAAAATAAAAAATTGCCTGATGACTACAAACCATTGTGATATTTATGAATTTTTGCAAAATAGCACTGGAGACAGTCAGTGTGTGTCTTTCTGTCTGTACATCCCATCCCAGCAGTGTTTCTCTGCACTGAGAGCAGGCACAGAGCAGTGTTGGATTTGCACTGCCTGGTGTAGAGCTTCAAGTCGCGAAGGTGAGTAATGAACGGTACAAGGAAGTGGGCGGATGCTTGAGGTAAGCCATGGAGGATAAGCAATATGGATTTATAATCAAAAGGTCCCATGAGGAAACCCTATTTAATTTACAAAAAAAGCCCAACTCCGAAGTAGATGATTAAAGAGAAATACGTGTTGCTTTGCAGCTTAGTAGTTGAAGTAGTGCTTCCAAGCTGCTCAAGGAGATGAAATCCTAGTGATGTGGAAGAATTTGAATAAACAAAGACTCTCCTGTGCAACTGTTGAAAAATAACGGGACATTGAGTGTAAACAGACGATGCTTGTAATGTGATGCACAAATAGGCTTAAGAGGAGTGGGGAAAATGCAGGCTGTAAACCACCTCCTTCAGGAATTAGTTGATGAGCGTATACAGGACGTGGCTTTGACTGGGTGCTGTAAAATTAACCCAGAAATTAAATCTCTGCCTGTAATTACAAATAAAAAAAGGACAAAAAGCAGGTATTTTTCTGATTACAAAAGTAGTCCCTGTGATCTGATTTTTTTCTAACTTGGCCGGTGATAAAGCTTCTGTGAAACTGGGGAGAGCACAATTTTGCACTTGTGCAGAGGAAGGTACTGTGATATGTTCGTCACTGATTGTGGTGCAAGTATCGTGGGGCTGGTTGGGGCAATGCCCAGGGCCCTGACACACACCCCCTTTAGTCTTGGGACTTTTTAAAATTTGTGTCAGCTTTGTAGTGTAATTGCAAATGCTTCTTGGGTGATATTTTGTGACAGACTTTCTCAGTTCGTGAAGAACCTGCAGTATGTGCCTGGGTTTCTGGAAGGATCTGGAAGCTTGTTCTGCAGCGTGAGAGGGGTGCTTTTTAGAGCATTTGCAAGCAGGACAAACGACAGAGAAACAATCCAGAGGAACAGAACAGCCGGTCCTATTGCCTGGGTTAATGAACCGGTTAAGCTGCACACTGCTGTTAGTTTAATGTACCAACCTGTAATGTATTTCTTCCTTGGGTGAAAGGAAAAAGCTTTCTCATTTAGGAAGTTTTTTTTTCACGTGTGAAGCAGAGCAGTGTGACTGTTCTGATTGCATAATGACTCTGCCTTTTGGATAGCAGGGCCTGGTTCTAAGACCTGCTGTCTCTGTGAGGAAGGGGATGGCTTGAGACCTCCCCTTGACGTCTCACTTCTCTCACAAGGGTAAGGAAACACCATCTTTCTTAGCTTTTCCCGCAGACTCCAGAGGCTTTCCAAAACCCTCGTGGAGCTGCTCTAATTCCAGCTGGTAAAAATTGCACTTTCCTGAACAACCAAGTTCAGTTGTGGCTGGTGGACTGTGTTGCAACATCACAGGGCGTGTAATGTCAGGGCCCAGGAGTAGAGAAATGCAGGAAACGAGTGTTTATATTGTGGTCTTTGTGTATCTGCTCCTTCAGGAATGAATCACTTTCTTTTTTTATTAGTGCCCAAGGTACTGCTGTAGAAGTGGAAAGCTTTTCGGGGTCAGAGCAGTGAGTTACTGATTTGCAGTGGGTAATCTTTTGGGTTTGCACTAGGTTACAGATTGATTATTTTTTTTTTTAATTAATTTTTTTAATCTTTATTCCTAGTGACATCAGTATTCTGGCAGTAACAGGGACTAATTCTGGGCTTCTTTCCAGACTGATTTCTTTGATCAGCTAATCGCCTTGATAGAACAGAAGCATTCCCAGCAGAACAGAAGGTGCTCAGGATTCTTCCAGATACTCAATTTTTATGTATAGTTCATGACAGCAAAAATTTGGGCTAAGCTCTTTGAAAGGCATCACGTGAACCCTGTGTTTTGAAAGAGTGACTAAAATGAGGTGATGTGTAAGAACTAAATAATTATTCAAAATTCTTAGCTAACAGGAAGGTACCTGGGGAAAGAGAAGACAGTGACTAAGGGGTCCTGTTTTTGTTTAAGTTGAAGAGCTTTTTCAGAAGGGAATACAGAAATAATGGGGCTGAGGTGCAAGTCTTTCCTCCCCACCACGTTGCTTTTCTCTTTCTACCAGCAGTAGATTGATAGCGAGTCTATTTTATGTCCGTCCTTGGGATAAGAAGAGTAGTTCACTTCATCGTCTATATATACTCTCAATTTCTCTAGGGTCATCTTTAATTTTGTTTATTATTTTAGCTTTTTTTTTTTTTTTTAATTAGAGTAATGCAGCTTGCACAGTTTCTATGTTCATAACAAATTCTGTTTTTCTGTGGGCTTTTTTTTTAATCTCCCCTTGAAGAGATCAGTGTTAGCTGATCTCTGTTTTGAAAAAAAAGACATACCACTCTTTCTTTATGGCAAAGTTGAGATTTCAGGGATGTTCTTTATGTAGGCCATTGCCTTATCCAACACCTTACTTTAGCGGTCTTAGAATCATCATAGAATAGAATCATAGAATGCCCTGGGTTGGAAGTGACCTCCAAAGGCCATCTAGTCCAAGCCCCCTGCAGTGAGCAGGGACATCCTCAACTAGATCAGGCTGCTTAGAGCCTCATTGAGCCTGACCTTGAATGTCTTCAGGATGGGGCCTTCACCACTTCCCCGGGCAACCCATTCCAGTGTTCCACCACCCTCATGGTAAAGAACTTCTTCCTAATGTCCAATCTAAATCTATTCTTATCTAGCTTAAAACTAGTGTCCCTCGTTCTGTTGCTACATGCCCTTGTAAACAGTTCCTCCCCAGCTTTACTGTAGGCCCACTTCAGATACTGGAAGGCTGCTGTAAGGTCTCCCCAGAGCCTTCTCTTCTCCAGGCTGAACGGACCCAACTCTCTGAGCCTGTCCCTGTAAGAGAGGTGCTCCCGCCCTCTGATGATTTTTGTGGCCCTTCTCTGGACCTGCTTCATCAAGTCCATGTCCTTCTTGTGTTGAGGGCTCCAGAACTGGACACAGGACTTCAGGTGAGGTCTCATCAGAGCAGTGTAGAGTGGCAAAATCACCTCTCTCAATCTGCTGGCCACGCTTGTTTTGATGCAGCCTGGGATGTGATTTGCCTTCTGGGCTTCAAGTGTGCATAAGTCTTACAGCACTCTAGTTTAACTGAGCCTTCAGGCAAGAGAAGGGCTTGGTTTGTTTGCTTGTTATTAGTTTGTGACTCAAATAAGAGCAGGCTGTGTGAAGTAGGTTGGTTTCAATTCTTCTCTTAAAGTGCAGAGAATTCCCTGGGATGTAATCTGCATGTGGCATCCTGGTAGAAATTTTTGCTTTAATGACTGAATATGAGCATCTGCTAAGTCTTCTGTCTGAGAGTAGACCTTCCAGCATGAAGTTCAGGGTATATACATCAGTGGGATGGTAAAATTTGAATTGTTCATGCCATACTGAGAATTTGCAGTGGACGCATAGAGGACCTCATTCTTAGGCTAAAAGTTCTTCAAGGGCTCAGCGTAATTTGAAATCGGAAAAGAATTTTTAACCTTTTTCTGAAAATCCTCAGGTATAGTCAGCAGTAATATAACATATTGTTAAAAGCTTTTGTACTCTGAAGACCTCCATAGCAGTAACTCTTGAAGATCAGTATTTGGAAGGAGAGCAGTCAGAAAGCTCAACAGTGAGTGATTTTAAAAAAATATTTGTTTCTTTTAATGCATTTCTTTCCTCTAATCTTACAGAAACATATGGACTTGTGCTGAGTCTTTGCCACATTGTCCGTTATAATAAATGAGTCACAAAATGAATTACTACAGTTTTCTGCATAGTCTGGATTGGTTTTCCTTGCCTTCTTTAGTGTTAACATGGAGATTGTAATGCAGTATTGCCTATTTTCAAAATTATGGTTTTAACTAGTGGAAAAACGAGAGAAGCCCTGAATTTGCACTAGATCTGACTGGAATTAATAGTCTGAAAACCTCGAGATTTTTGGTGGTTTTTAATCTGCACTATTATCTTCATCCACTACTTAATTTGGAGATTCAGTCTCATAGCGTGTACAGTACTTGATTGATGTGGTTGGTGTGGAGATGAGGGGACAGAAGGGATTTTCTACAGACTGTAAGAACTCAGTGAAAGTGGGTGTATCATCAGTAAGTTTTTTAGAGAGTTCAAGACCAAAGGATAATCTCCAACAGTCCTGCAGATTTGAGACCTTTTCCTTTGACCCAGTTACTTTGCAAGTGGACTACTCTGTGTCTGCGGTCCACGCTTTCTGCTGCTGTTGCCTGTAGTGCTGAATCAAACTGACATCAGGATAGAGCAGTCACCCTCAACAGAAGTGTTGTTCTTACTGTGGTCTGGTTGTGGTTTTTCATTGTGTATTGAAAAGCGTGAAGTAAAGGAATGGTGTTCTCCAGAGTAACATTAAAAATGTTTTATTTATTAAAAGTGTATGTTTAAGTATAATTTTAAAGTAACTTTCATTTTTGTCTGTGCATTCTGCTACAGGCCAATAACAGCACTATTCAGTATTGGTCGAGCCACACCTGGAGTCCTGAGTCCACTTCTCCAGTTCTGGGCTCCCCAATACAAGAGAGACAGGGACATATTGGAGAGAGTCCAGTGAAGGGCCACAAGGATGATGAATGATCTGAATCAGCTCTCCTGTGAGGACAGGCTGAGAGAGCTGGGATGGTTCAGCGTGAAGAGAAGGCTCGGGGGGGGTCTCATCGATGTGTACAAAATACCCGAAGGAAGACAAAGCCAGGGGCTTCTCATTGGTGCCCAGTGGTGGGACCAGAGGCAATGAGCACAACCTGAAACATGGAGGGCTCCTTCTGAACATCAGGAAACATTTTTTCAATGTGAGGATGACTTGAGCACTGGCACAGATAGCCTGGAGATTGTTGTGGAGTCTCCTTCCTTGGAGATCTTCAAAAGCTGTCTGAACATGGCCCTGGACAACTGGCTCCAGGTTGTCCTGCTTGAGCAGGGGTTTGGACCACACAATCTCCAGAGGTCCTTTCTAACAAACCACTGCCATTCTGTGATTCTGTAATAAATATCCTCTCTTTGCACCTTTTTAAATATCAGAATGACTTTTTTTTTCACTGCCTTGACAGCAGTAGCTGATGGAATCTCATAACCGTTTCCATAGATGCGAGAAGGATTTATCCTGGTATTTTGCTGAAAGGACTGCCTCATCCTGATTCTCATGCTAAAGGAGCTGGGGAAGATAACTTGTTCTCTATCCTTTGCTGTCAGAAAGTAGACCTGTGACTTGTCTATGGAGTACACCATAGGCTAATACTGATGTTGCAAGAGGAGGAACGCTTGGTATCGGCCACGAGTCAACTGAAATCTGCAGATCCCCTGTCTGTCGTGGAACAACAACCTCTCTTGTCCCGCAAGCAGAAATTATTTGAATGACCTTAAGATTATTTGTTTCATATCTGCTTTTTACCTGTGATTGGCAGCAAGAACTTGAGGCTGAAGAAGAAATATTTCACTGGAGCAGATTCATTGCTTCAAATCAGGCAGAAGCTCTTCTGCTGGTTGGAGCAAATGATTTTTGAGACATTTTGTCGTGAGCTGTAGGGAGTCGTGGCAGTGATTTGGGCCCTGATGCTATTTCTCATTATGCTCTAAGCAACAGAAATGTCTGACCAGTACTTTCTGTTTCTAATTGTACCTTTGACACACTCACTTCAAGAGTTTTAAGAGAACTATTAGGAATCAAAGATTCTACTCTAGGGATAGAGACTTAATCTTTGAATGAGTCACACAAGCACAGTGCTAACACTCTAATTACTGAAGGAAAAACGTTATCAGTCCCATTTGTAACATGCAGCTGTGCTATGGAGCCTGGGAAAAAGGTTTTTTCAAAAGTACTATCTTTGAAGAAACTCTCTGAGCCCTCCCTTGCCCTCCCTTCTAGGGTTCTGCCTGCCCCTCCACCCTCTCTAAAACTAATCCACAAACTTGTTATAAACCAGTGTATCCAAAGTTTAACTGGAACATGCCTGAGCAAGAAATGTAAAACTGGTCGATGAGTATTCATATTCACTGTTGTGGTTGTGAATAAATACATGCTCTCATGGTAAACCATCTCAGTTTTGAAATTCTCACATGAAGACCTTCTAGAAAATCACACTTCACCTAGTGCACCAGGTGCTCTTTTAAAAACTGTGTTGGTGAAATCGGGGAATAATTAAGCATCAGAACCTAAACAGCTGTTACGAACTTTCACTGGCAATTGATATGAGACAAACACCTCACCGTGAGTACAAGGGTATTTTTTCCAAAACAGGTCCATCCCTGACCTCTTGGTTCTGATTGTGTTGACCAACTGAGAAAGTACCTGTAGGGAACAAACCTGAGCGCCCAAATCCACATTTCTCCTTGAAACCAGTTATCCTGGATTCAGTAGAGAGAGAAACTAAGTGGCAAACTGCAAGCTGCTTAACTCCCATATTCACACTAAGCCTTGACTGTTTCAGGGGTGTCATTCTCTTTTGCTCTATCCCATGAACAGCTTGGTCACTACTGTGTTTTCTACCATGCATCTGCCTGCTTTGTGGAGCTCGACTGAAGCTGTTTGGACCTTCTTGACCTGTGTTTCAGGCTTGAAGAAGGACCTAGGTGCATAAAAGCTGGTCGTACTGTTCTCTGTCAGTGTTATTTGCTCTAACAAAATACTGCGTTTTCCAACAAACCTGCAGTAGTGCTGTTACGATTTGCTCACAAAATTAAAGCACTCTCATAAAAGAAACCGAGCTGTTAAGACAGTATTTTGCTTTTTTGCACCTACACATTGTGACAGTGTGCCCTTTTGTTTGTATTTCCAAACATGGATAAGATCAGTTCTAGCAATAATTCATTATTGCTAAATTATTCATTTTTACATTTCAGTGTTGTCTTTAAATTACTGACCTTTAGTATTTGTCAAGATGGCAGTTGAGCAGCAGTTATTTTTTTTCTAATATAAATGAATAGCCACACTAGTTAACAAAGGATGTCTCTAAATACATACTAAAATTTTATTTACAACTTGTTGATACTTTGATAGTTGGATGAGGATATTTAAAGGAATGCTAATTTTCCTTAAACATAAGGAAATGCTGTAAGAAAACAGTTGCCTTAAGGCCAGGAGTTGTGCTCTCTGGATGCCTGGGAGTGAGGTGCTGTGGGGCATAAACAGCTTTAGGAACTGGGAAATGCATTCCCATTTGTAAAATCGGGGTGACTGAATTCTTAGCTAAGAGAAAAGCGCAGTAAAATATGTGAATGTTGAGTGACAGAGGAGAAGAGGAGGAAATAAAGGGGCAAAATGATTAAATTAATACATAAAGAAATTACTTTTTTTGGTCTGCTAATCAGTTAATTAATAATTTATATATAAATAGGTGGTTGAATCCTTTATTTATTATTGGCCATAAACGGAAGCTTGAAGAAGATGATATGTATAAAGTGCTGCCAGAAGATTCCTCAGAGAAGCTTGGAGAAGAATTGCAGTGGTAAGGAGAAGATTAATTGTTCTCTTTCATTGTATTTCTCCTGGTGAGGGTAAAGTCTTACTCCTATTCTAAAATTAAAAGAGGTTGTTTTAGAGTTTAACAAGATGTATTGTTGAAAGTGCTGAAGAACTAAGAGTAATATGGAGAATTTGTTTCCCATGGAAGCATTTTATTTTTTTTAAGTTATACATAATAAAAATGCATTAAAATATTGCCATTATGTCATTAATTTGGCACTTTGCAGAATACTTGGAAAAGAAGACTTTTCGTAGCTGCTACTGCAGTAATCCTTAACAAATTATTGTGAGTATTCTGGCCTCTGGTAGAATAGCTATGGAAACTTTTAAAATTTCTCTGTATGAAAATGGAGAAAAAGTTTTAGGTTTTTATTCCTTTGTTGTTTTTGGTTTTGACCACTGTCTCC
>VWZK01008564.1:116878-176110 GCA_013396935.1 Baryphthengus martii | reverse complement strand
CGGCGGCGGGGGGGGTCCTGGCGGCGAGGGGCGACTGCCTGACTGCCTGACTACCTGACTGGCGCGGCCTCTCTCTTGGTTCAGAAGGAGCAGGACCCCAACGCAGCCTCCCTGCTGGACATCTACAACTACTGGCTGAAGTAAGTGCCCCTCCGGCAGCGGGGGCCACGCTTACTGGGCCCGGCTCCCTCCGGCACCAGCTGCCGTCTGACCCTGGCCTCGTAGCCCGCAGCTCAACCTTTCTCTCTGTAGGTCTCCAGCGGCCAAGAAAAGAAAGCTCGTTCCCAACGGCCCCCAGGCGAAGAGGAAGCCGTCCTCCAGCAGCGATGACAGCTCCAGCGAGGAGGACGAGATGCCCCCAGCCAAGAAGCCAGGTGGGGTTTGTGGGTGGCCCTAGAGCAGGCCGGGGTTGTGTTTGACATTGGCTCCTCTCTGGGTGCAGAGCTCCGCTGCAGTGGTTCATTTGAGGTCCTTCAGCAGCTATCAGGGACTGGGTTTGTATTGGTGGATCATGTTTCTGGCAGGTCTTTTGCCCATGACAGGTAAGGTATTTTGGTTGTCCTACCTAAGTGTGGTCCCTTTATCCAGTTATAATTTAAGCCTATCAGGGTTTGTGTCAGCTAGAAGGTTTTAGCTGTTCAGTTTTTCTCTTGGCTGAGACTGCTGAAGACATTGGACTGTATTGAGTTTTGAAGGTGCTATTTCAATACCATTTATTACCTTCTCTATATTGATATTCTGCTTTTCAAACACTCATCTCGGCAGGGTTGACTCCTCCTTGCTTTGGCACATTCAAATTATGTGTTGGTTTAGATATTGAATGAAATTGGGTTTTCGTTGTGTGCAGATTAGACTGGTACTCACTTTGTGGGTGATAGTTACCTCCTGATTTTTTTTTTGGTGCCATTTTCCAGGGACTCTCAGTTTCAATGGGAGCTTTAAAGAGCGATTTCTCGTCTTGCTTTTGTAGAAAAACTGATAAAGGTATAGGTGCTTTCACATTTGTTAAAATACGCATAATTTGGCAAAACTCCTACATGGCGAGGACTTGTTAGGCTCCTCAGTGTTGGTAAGCACTGTGACCTGCTTGATGCAGGGCTGTTGTGCACGGTATCCTCAAGTTCCAGAGAAATGCCAAGCATCCTTACTCACCTGCTTCTTGTGAGAGGTTACTACCCTCTTTTCTCTCAAGCCTGTGTCCTAGTGCTATCAAAGAATATGTCCCTCCTCTGCATTTTGGTATGTAATGAGTTATATTTTCTCCTTTTTATCTGAAATTGTTCTTATGCCTTGCCTTAGTCATGGTGTATGCGAGCTTGTGTGTATCTAGCTGTAGATTTGCAGGAGAAGAGGAGCAGACAGGGAGAAACACAGAAGAAAAACTGTTCTTCAACTTGAGCCATCCTAACACTGAATTTGAACTAAGGTCTGATTTTTATTTCATATGTACGGTTGCAAATATAACTTGAGGCAAAATGGTTTCTTCTGTTCCACTTTCTTAAAAAGCCATTAGTAACCAGAAAGGAGTAGAGCTGCCTAAAACACGTTAAGCAAAGTGTCTGGAACCTTAACACAGCACTGCAGTGGTTCTCTGGAAGTTTGCTCTTCTTCAGTGGGTTTTTGTGTTCTGGAAGTTGTGCAGACCCAGCTAACGTTTTCTCAGTTTGTGGGGATGCTTTCCATTAGGGCTGTGCTTTTTGGCAGTAGAAGTCTGGACTTAAATGTGTACCTGACAGAGATAAAATCTAGAATTTGCTTTATCTTCTACCCATTTTGGAGTCTTCTGCTGCACTGTGGTCAAGAAATGAAGTCAATGGTATGAATTTAAGTCATGATTTAATGACCTCAGTATACACTTTTGCCCTGGTACACACTAGTGCGGGATATAGGTACATGAAAGTTACGAATGAATTTATCGATGTGTGCTGTCCTTTTTTTGCAGCTAAAACAGCAGCTGTGCCCAAGGCAAAAGCGGTTCCTCCAGCCAAGAAAGCAGAGAGCAGCAGTGAGGACTCCAGTGACGATTCAGACTCAGAGGAGGAGAAGCAGCCAGCAAAGGTCAGTGTTTTTCTCCAGCCTCTTTAATGCACGTTTGACAGTGATGGAAAATAGCAGATTTGACTGGCAGAATTCTCTCTGGAGCTGGGCTCACTTTTCCTGAGCTATGAAATGCCCACACTGCTACAGGTGCAGTGTAAGAGGACTTTCCTGTGGTGGAGGGTGTGCCATTTGGACTAATCTCGTGAAAAATTAATTTAATGACTAGAAATCACTTTGTTTCATATGCAAGTCTGCTCTTGATTTTATCCTAAGAGTGCAAGGGTTTGAATTTTTGGAAAGAAAAGTTTATTTGCTAGAATAAATTTGATCTTTTTCTGCATATAAGTGTATATATAAAAAGAGAATCTTCTCTTGCTTTTTCCTGCTGAAGTCATGGTCTTGGGAATCAGACAGGAAGTAAAATTATGTCAGTGTACACTAGAGGAGATCAACCAGCATTGCCCAGTCAGTGTTTTCAGTCTTCAGATCAGTGTGATCTGCAGAAGGAAGAGAACAGTGCCAGCCCCAGAGCTGCCCTGTTTTGAGGAGGCAGAACTGGAGACTGAGATGCAAAGGAAGTCTCTCATGGGCTGCTGAGAGGTTTCCAAGAGCAAAATTGTTACTCAGAGATTTTCAGGTCCTAACCATTAGGCAGAGTGGTGTTTCCGAGTCAAAAGAGTAACCTCTGTGAAAGACAGCTGTTTATACTCTCTGCCCGTGTCCCACTTACTAGCCTTTGTTCGTGGCTACAAGGACTAAGCAGTTTTTCCTTTTGATGTTTAGAAAGCCGCAAAACCTGTGGTGAAGCCAGCTGGAACCAAAATCCAGCCTCAGAAGAAACCAGAGAGTTCCAGCTCTGACTCGAGCAGCTCAGATGAGGAAGCACCAAAGAAACAGCCACCAAAACCAGCAACACCTAAATCAGGTACCTCTTACTGTGTATATCACGAGTGAAAGTGCGAAACCAGAGGAGTCAGGGGAGGAGTGATAGGGACTGTACCTACATGCAGAGTCATATGTATTAACTTAGCAGTCTGAAGATAGGTTGTCACTGCCATTTGCACTCCAGTCTGGTCTGCTTCTGACATGGAAGAGGTGTAGAACTGATTGTAAATAAGACATATGGTCTCAGATACTCCGTTATTTGCATAAGTAGCTGTCATCAGCAACCTTAACTGCTTGAAGTGTGCTTGTGCCAGGGTCTTTCCCTCAAAGAGCAGGGAAGATCTTTACTTAGTCTATAGTCCTGGAACTTCTGATGAGCCAGAATGGACAGTTTTCTGAAAACTTTCTCTAAGCTTGCAATAGGGTAACAACAGTTTTGCAGCACTGCCTTAATCTGCCTTATTGGCTTCCTATGGTTCTTTTGTCTTTATGATACTTGATGCTGAGTGTACTACTAAGCTATCTACACCATAGCTTATTTTCTAATGTCCCTTTTTACTTACCTCAAAAGGAAGTAAAGCTGCTCAAGCAGCCACCAAGGTGGTCAACGGAAAAGCAGCAAGCAGTAGCAGCAGTAGTGAAGATTCTGAGG
Organism: Baryphthengus martii; assembly: GCA_013396935.1. Taxonomy (NCBI): domain Eukaryota; kingdom Metazoa; phylum Chordata; class Aves; order Coraciiformes; family Momotidae; genus Baryphthengus; species Baryphthengus martii. The sequence goes on along the minus strand of VWZK01008564.1, from coordinate 172,533 downwards.
AGGAAAAGGCTGCACTGAAGAAGGTAAATTAGACCATGAAAAACGTTGATGAATGCTGTAGAAGTCTTGTAAGACTGGGTGTGTATCTGTCTTGCAGGGACTGTGAAATCCATAGACAAAGGCACAGACTATGCAGATGCTGAGCACAGCATTTGTGGCTCTTATACCTCCTTCTCCTTTGCACAGTGGGATTATGTGTTCCAGCAACTCTCCAGGAACTGACTTTGTTCCCTAATACCTCCTTACCACGTCCTCTGCTCCTTCCTTTTTCAGGAAAATACATACTGTACTGTATTGCAGTTCCATTATATGTACACTTTCACATGACTCTTGTTCTTAGCTGTATGTAACTGTGAGTTTTCCACTAGGAAGTGTATAAAAATGTTTTTTGAACACAAAAATAATTATAGTTGTGTTTAATGATGCTCATGAGTTTCCTAAAATACGCATTTGAGAATCTTCATTAATTATGGAATGGTTTGGGTTGGAAGGGACCCCAGAGATCATCCACTTCCAACCCTCCTGCCATGGGCAGAGGCAACTTCCGCTAGGCCAGGTTGCTCAAAGCCCCATCCAGCCTGGTCTTGAACATACCCAGTGATGGAGCATCCACAGCTTCTCTGGGCAGCCTGTTCCAGTGTCACACCACACTCATAGCAAAGAATTTAAATCTTTCTCTCTTTGTCTTCAAAATTTGCTCTCTTAAGTGAACTGTAGAGTTAAACAAGATCGACATTCAGCTGTCCCCATGAGATTTCTGTAACTTCTTCTTTAATGTGTATTTCTTTCCTTCTTGTGATGAGGCTGTTCCCAAGAAATTACCTCTGGCAAAACCCACAGCCACTCAAGCACATCCAGGGAAAAACAAATGTGCCAAGGAAAGCTCCAGTAGTGAGGACTCATCTGACAGCTCGGATGATGAAAAGCCACCTGCAAAACAAAAGCCAAAATCAGGTAAGTACTAAATACTGTTGGTGCTATGTGGGAGGATGCTTTCTGCTAGTTCTGCTGTCCTGGGAGAAGCACGTGCAAGGCACAGGCAAGTCTTCCTGCACCCAAAATTCCTGGTGTTGTGAACTAGCAGCTCTTTTCATGTGTGCTGTTTGGGCTAAGCTTGCAATTCAGTTCTTCCCTCAGGAAGGGATGGGGAGTGAGAGAGGTTGTTTGCCACACGTCTTCTATTTAGGTAGCCTTTAAGTACGTTCTTCTTCCATGTTTCCTGTCAGACAGGGTTTGGGAAGTGATATGCTAGTGGTTTGGTTATTCTGTAACTGCAGCAATTTAGGCTTTTTTAGTTTTTCTTTGTGAAGTATCCAGGGCTGCCCAGTTGCAATCCATCTGATGGGCTAAATGCACCTCTGTCCAATATAGTAGAGTGTTTTTAGGATTCCAGAGCTGATATGAGTGGAGAATCACGCATCAAAATTCAATCTGATTCTCTAATTAAAGTATTTGAGAAGGCAATAAATTAAAACAATCAGCAGTTGACATCTCTGGTGTTTTTTTGTTTTCTGAAAAAGTTTGGCAACAAGCTCCCATTCTTCTAAAAGCGCTGAGAAAACCTGCAGAGATGGTTAGGTCAGCTGAATGCTACGAGGAGCGCTAAACTCACAGTATAAACAGGAGGTAGCAGGCGGATGGGTGTAACCTTTCAGATGGTAAGCTAATATCTTTGTAGCTTTGGAAAGGGAATAAATGGAACCAAATAGCAGAAGTGCTTTATTCTGAGTACAACAAACATTTCTTGTGCTGATTGCACTATCATGCAGGCATCTGAATGTTGTGTCTCTTCATAGGTCAATACAGTGCCGTACCACCTCCTCAAGCTACACAGAAGAAGAAAGGCCTTGCCAAGGCTCCTGCAAAAAAGGCTGAGAGCAGCGACTCTTCAGACAGTAGTGATGAGGCACGACAGGTGCCCCCAAAGGGAGGAACAGGTATGTTGGAAAAGAGGCTGTAGATGAAATGGTGCAGACAGTGTTTTGGTCACTTCTTGGTTTTCTTGAAAAAGCTGTTTGACCTTGGTCTGTGTTGCTATTCACTTCTTTGGAACCTTATCAGTAATTCAAAAGCATCTTGAGCAACTCTATGTACAACCTGTGGATCCAAACTGTGTTCAAGTTGGATTACTTTGCACATGCTGCTTTGAAAAGTCATCAGGATCTCATTTAGTGGGAAGTCAGGCTCATTACTGTAGCTGGCCAGGTCCTTGCTTGGTTTCTGATGTGCTGGCCGGGTGGCTGGAGCACTGAGAAGAGAGCTTTTTCTTACCTGGAATGTTCTGAATCTTGGGACAAAGGTTTGGTGTGGATATAGCCTGTTAATTTTAAACTTGCTTCTACAGGCAAAGCAGCGGTAGCTAAAACAGCCCCTGGCCTCCAAAACAAAGCCGTGGCTACCAAGAAGGCCGAATCCAGTTCCGACAGTGACTCAGGTAATTCAACAACTATAATTTTTATATTTTTTTATACTGTTGGTTTTGGCCAGGCTGCTGTATAGTGGTGTATCTAAGATCCTTAGTTTATGAGCTCAAAAGCTTCCCAGTCTCCATAGCTAACAAGATGTGAAACTGGAAAAACATCAGCCTGCTGTACAGAGTGGGGTCTGACCAATGAGACCATTGGCAAGTGCAGAAAGCTCTTCATGTTGCTGGATGGAAAGGGTGGAGCATCATGTGTGCCAGATTTCTACAGGAAGGTTAATGGTTACGATTCTTGAGGATCTGTGTCTTAAGATTTTTGATTTCTGTTATCCGATTGTGTTCAGGAGAAGTTTCTGAAATAAAAAACGTTATCGCCATTTCAATTCAAAAGAGACTCAGAAGATACCTTCTCCTAATGTGACCCTAGAAATGGGGCCATTGTGCTTTGTATCTTCTATTGATTGGGTTTACAGTTTGCAATGCTCTGTTTCCCATGGAAATTCCTTGTGTGCTACTTGGCCCCTGCAAGTTTGAGGTGCTCCTGTTGTGTATATCATCTCTGGTGTGATGACAGGGACTGGGGGTGGCAGCTGCCTATCTGCAGACAGCTTGCCCTAGACTGTGTTACCCTTCAACGAGTGTCAGGAGTTCTGTTTTCTGGTTTTGTTGCCTAGTTTCTTGCAAATGAACAGTGTTTTGATTATTATTAAAAGTTCTCAACAGTGCTGGAACAGATCAAGCTTAGTGTTCCAGATTGCTGTGACACACAATACGAAGGCATATTTGTACACAGGAGTCTCCAGCGCGTCCTCGGACTGGTGCTAGACACATTTCATACAGGAAATAGAAAGCTAAAATGAGATACTGGGCTGTTGCTGCCTTGCTTTCCTTGCTTTGTCAGTTTTATTTCCTAATTTCTTGCCTGTTCTTTGATCTTTATCACATAGCTTCTTTTCTTGATGTTTCTTCTCTCTGAGTTTGTTCTTGGTGATACCTGTACTTTTTCTCTGGTCCCTGATTCTGTACCTCTTCTCCTGTGTTATTCTCCAAATATCTGCTTCCTTGTGGATGCATTAGTGAAGAACTTAAACTGCTTGTTTTCACTTCGTCACAACAAAGAAGATAGGTGGAAAGATGAATGCTCTCCCCTGCCCATTCAGGTGTTCATCAAATGCTGCTTATTGCCAGTTACCTAGTGACTCAGCCTTGGGCCACAACCCATTTTGCTTTTTTCTTCCCCATGAGTTATATACATGTTATTACTGAAGTAACATGCACCAGAAGCTTGTTAACTTAACATCCTTTTGCTGTTTAGATTCTAGCTCTGAAGATGACAAGAAGAAGGTAGGGACTAAGCTCCCAGCTAAACAACCTGTGATAAAGAATACTTCCAAACCAGCAAAAGTCACTGTCAAGCCTAGACAAGCAGAGAAAGACCCCACTTCCTCCTCGGAGAGCTCAGGTATTGGGTTAGGAAGAAAGGAGAATTTCCAGATGGACTTTGTGCTTGCTTAGGCCTCTGTGTTTCTAGGCAGGGTCTGAGGATGCAGTTGGACAGGAATATCCTTCGTGGCATTGTTTCTAGCAGCTAATGAAGTGCACCGTGTTCAACATTGAATCGGTATGTTAGCTTCATAGTGAAGGAATAGGGCTTAGCCTTGATGTTTCTTTTCCTTTCCATTCTAGATTCTGATGACTCTGACAAGAAGGCCCCTGTGAAGCCCACAACTAAAGCAGCAACCCCTGCAGCAAAGAAGTCACAGGCTGCCCCCAAGAAAGCACAGAGTAGCTCTGATTCAGATAGCAGCTCCAGCAGCTCTGAGGATGAGAAGAAGAAGAAAGGCACTTCAGCTAAATTAGCTGGCAAAACGGGTAAACCAGTGTCCAAGCCTTCTACTCCAGCTCCTAAAGCAGGCACTTCTGACTCTGATAGCTCAAGCAGTGAAGAAGAAAAGAAGCCAGCAGTGAAACCAACCACCAAATCTACAGGAGCAGCAAAAGCAACTGTGGGGAAGAAGGCAGCTGCTTCCAGTAGTAGTAGCAGCTCATCTGATAGTTCCAGTGAAGAGGAGGAGAAGCCCAAAAAGACAGGGAAAGGGGCACAGAACAGTTCTAAGACCACTGCCACCACAGGGAAAGCAAAAGCATCCACACCAGCAGCAAACAACGTGAAGTCCAAGCCAGCTGGTGGCAGCAGTAGCAGCAGTGAAAGCAGCTCTGAAGAAGAGACTGGAAAAATCAATGGAGGTACTACCTACAGTCTGGGAAGTGGGTCTGTCAGGCAGTGTTACTGATCTAAGCATGATTTGGAACCTAAACAATTGTTTAAATATTGTTTCCTAAACAATATTCAATCTAATCTCCATGTGCTATTAGATTTTGCCAACTGGTACAGTACTGAGAGGGAAGGGCCAGTTTTCAAGTTGGTGTGATCCTTTTTGTCTGTATTTCCTGTCTCCCAGCAATGGAATTTGTGGTAGCATGAAGTACATTTCTGTACAGTCGTTGCCAGTTGCCATCAGTGCATACACAGGATTGTTAGCAAGAGTAAGGCGGGCTGCTGGAGGACTTTGAGTGGGAAAGCCTAGTTGGTGCCCCAGTGCACAATCTGAATCTATCCCTCCAGGAGGGAAACAGCTGTGAATGCACTAGTGATATGTGCACGTGCACACTGTGTGACTCCAGGAACTGGCAAGTTTTAGCCAACAGAACTTTTCTCATGTGCTCTAAATCATTCATATATAGTTACCCTATTCCACAGAATTATCCATTAATATAGGATGACAAGATCCTTGCTGACCCAGGATGGCTGTTGGTGTCTCTTTTCTGGGTATGGTAATGCAGGGACTGATTCTCACACTAGTGTCAACACCGGGTTTGCATTCTGTGGGAGAGATGCCATTGCCTTTCCCAACACTGCAGTTGCTTCCTTTGAGGTTTTACTGCTGTACATCTAACAGGCACAATCGGGAAGAAACAGAAGAGGGAAGATACTCAGGAGCCAGAGACGCCGCACAGTAAAAAGGCAAAGATCAAAGCTAAAACACCACACACAGTTCCCAAGGTGAAACAGGTGAGTGAGGGTGGGAGAGACATCTCTGTCTTCCGAACAAATAGGCTTGTTTGGCAGGAGGTAGGGCCCACAGGATTACTTGTATTTTTGCGCCCTGGAGAAAACCCTAAGGAGTGAACATACATGCATAATGCTGTTCTGGCAAAGGTTGATCGGATATGCTTGCGCAGGAGCATCCCTGAGCTGCCTGATCTGAAGAAGGAGAAGAATTGTGAATCTGAGAAACACCTAAAGATTGAGGTGACATGAACAGGGCTCCATATTTGCAGGGCAAGGAGGGAAGGAGGTTGTCACTGAGGGAGTATCATGCATGTATCTGAGCTTACTGCATCTCGTTTTCTTTCTCTTTAACAGCCAGCTTCTCCATTCCGCCGTGTAAGGGAAGAAGAGATTGAGGTGGACGCCCGTGTTGCTGATAACTCGTTTGAAGCCAAGGTAGGACAAGGCAGTGCCGAGAATGGTAACACTTGGCCTCTGCAAATACACACCTGCAGAGCAGCCTTGGTCTGCGTGTGGGCAGTCTCTGTGGTTGGAGCTTTTTCCACCAGGAGGTGCTGTTGGGAAGCGTGTGAGCGCTGGCAGGAGGTGCATGGGAGAGTGAGATCAGCTCCAGTGTTGATCTGCTGGTGTTTGCGGGATAGCATGAGGTGCAAAGCCTTGCTTTGCTCTCTTGGGTACTGACCTGAATTTCTTTTTTACTCTCCCCCTTCATCCCTTACAGAAAGGAGCAGCAGGTGACTGGGGTGAGAAGGCCAACAATGTCCTGAAATTCACCAGAGGCAAATCTTTTCGCCATGAGAAGACAAAGAAGAAACGAGGCAGCTACCGTGGGGGCACTATATCGACCCAAGTCAATTCTGTCAAGTTTGAAAGTGACTGAGAATGTTTCCTTTGGAATTCATAAGCCATCTGCTCACCAGAATGGCTTGGATGGGCATGTGGACATTATGGATGTCAAGCCTGCCTGGAATGCTACCTCCCCTAGCCCATTGTGGGGCAGGCAGCTCCAGCTTGGGGATGTGGGAGAATGGTTGGATATTTCCCCTTTTATTGCTAAATCTGGTTAAGGGCTGTAATTTGAAACCATCCTCGAGCTGGTGTGACCTTCAAGACTTAAATTTTCTACAGTCTCATTTTGAAAGGCTGGCAGTGATTTTTCATTTCGGTTTCCTGCCCATATAGTAGAAGAAAGAAATCATTCTCCTGTATCTTAACCTCCCACTTTTTTCAGCCAGTTTGACTTTGATACCTGTGAAACAGCAAGTATTGTAACTTGCTTTTGGCTAGTTACTGTAAGAGCAACCAGTTTGAACCCTCTGGCTGGAACCCACTTCCACCTGACATTTCAAGTTCACAGTTAGTGTGACAGGGTTCCTCTTCTGTTTCTTTCATTTATGGTCTCACCTTGCAATAAATTCCTACCTTTTTCTTCCGTTCACTTCTGTTGAGGCCACTAACCAGAGCAGTTGGGAAGCAGAGTCTAAATACACCTTAGTAGTTGAATAACTATTGCTGGCGGTTACAGGTTGGGGACTGTGACAGAAAGACCAAGGTCTATAGTACTGCTGTGGCTCTCTTGGTATTACTTTCATTGAGAATGTAACTGGGGAGTGGAGATGTGCAGAAGCTCTTGACTACTTGGAGGTTGTGACATTTGGCTCGGTGGGAATGTGGGAAGAGGCAGAGGAGATAAAACCCTTTTTTCTACCCAGCTCTGCTTTTTGCTGTGTTTTTGTTTCAGAGGCCCTGACTGCAGTGTGACATTATTCCTTGCTCTCTTTGAACATAAAACGTGGCAGCTTATGCTTAATTCTAGCAATGTTCTGTGCAGCTTGTTAAAAGTTGAGATGAATGTATCATTAATGCCTTAAATTTCTTTTCTGGATTAGATCACTTGCTCTATCAGCTGTTTTCCATCTGTTAAATCCCTCTTAAGAAGTAAAATGCTGGTTTCCCCATAACACTAAGGCAAATAAAGCCTGGTGCTCTAAGCTTTGAATTGTTAGCTGAGCCTCAAAACAAGTTCAGTAACTTGCAGACTAAACTGAGATACCGTGATCACCTGAGATAATATAATGGCTTGCTGCTATTGAGAGGAGGGCTTGCTTTCCATCCCATTGTGTGATTGCCTCCTTTCTGGTGCAGCTCACGTCTGGTAGAAAGTGGTTCCCCTGTTAGGTGGGTTAAGTTAACTTTAGTTTGTGGAGCGGCCTGCTGAGCCCATAGCCTGTCTGAATTGAACAGCAGTAGTGCATGTTTGGGAAACGAGGTGGTGGGCTGTGAGAACTGCTCTCCCCATCTCATGAAACTGCCAGCCACAGAGGTTATGCAGGGCCTGATTTCCATGTTTCCACTCCCTCCCTGAAGGGTGACAGTGACAAGAGCCCTGTTGTTGCAGGAAGCTACACTTGTGTGCAAAGCAGTGTCACCCAATTGAGGGCTGGGTGAGACTTGATGAGCCGCCCCGATATACATGAGCTGCAACATGTTCCAGTGAGCATTTTTAAGGACTTTCCCTCTGGCTTGCACAATCACTCTGGTGCCTGGATTCTAGGCTACAGTTCAGAGGGGCCTAGGAGACCACTGTTCTCACAGAGACCTAAATGTTAAGAGGCCAAATGCGGGTGGGAAGGGAGTATTTTCTGCCTGGAGATTTGAACATCATCTTGCTTGTGACTTGTCATTTGCCCTCTTTCTTCTGTTTATTGGGAATTTAACATTTGAAAGAAACTTCTGTGGGGGGGAAGGTATTTTAAGTGTGAGAATTTTCATGTGTCAGAGAATAAAGGTTGCTGCCTTTGTAATCTGAGTGGATCTGCTAGTTCAAGGTGTGGAGTAGCAGGTGGGAAAAGAGGGCGTCGATGCTGGAGCAATGCTGCACTGTCTCTAAATCTGTCTGCAGCCACTTCTTGTATCCTTAGTTCTGTGCTCGTGTGCATGTAACAGGCTTCAGGAGTGAAAGGTGGCCTGTGCAGCTGGCTGTCAAGTGACTGCAAGAAATTTGGATAAAACGCTAGAAGAATGTTTGCTAATACCAAGACAAACCGAGGCTGCTCGAGTCCCTTCCCACTAGAACATCTGGTTATCTCTTCTCAAATATTGCTACCGAATCAGCTGTACAGCAGCTGGCAATATAGTCTAAGTAGCACCAGCCTGTGGGAATAAGAAACAATAGGAGTTACACTGAAACATTCTGTATGTGCCTGTTTAAAAGAAGCAATTTCTGTATCCCCTTAGATCTCTTTCTCTTCTGTGACCTTGTGCAGAGGGAAAGGGAACTTGATAGCAAGTAGGGCCCCGTGAAGATCTTGTGTGCTGTAATGCAGCTTTTTACCCCTTGTGCTACACGTCTAGGAGAGGTTGGGATGAATTGCCAGGCACATTGGGCTGTCAGTTGCTCAGTAGCTAATGCTGCCACAGCCTTCCACCTCAAATGGGATGTTATAAGGGAAAATTATAATGGGATGGTTGGACTCGATGGTTTTAAAGGTCTTTCCAAACATAGCGATCCTGTGTGAGTGTGAAGGTGTAACGCTGAAGTTTCAGCACCCGATACAAACAATATGGTGCGCCTTGCTGGAGATCAGCACTGGAATGAGGAAGTGCAACAAGTTCTGGGAGAGGGAAGTACTTTGTGAGCCTCTCAAAGCTACGTGCCCTTCCATGTACTTGCCACTCCTTGGGGAAAACCCTCCACAAGCTTTTGCAGCTGCTGGGCGGGCTTAACTTACGTGTCTACTCTCTGCTGCTGTCCTGGTGTAATGGAAAGGCCTCGTGGAGCACTTCGGTCTAGTTTCCCTGTGCATCACTGGTGCAGTTTCACCTGTGGTTAACGCAGGAACTGGATTAACAGGACCTCCACCTCTGCCGTGTGCTGTACCCGTATGAGTGCCCTGGAACACTGTCCCCATTCCCCTATGTGCTGTCCCGACTGCTGCGTGTGCAGCCAGACCACTGCCCCTCTCCTGTCGCAGAGTCCGCAGAGGGGGTCCTGGCCTGGCGAGCGTCAGAGCAGGGTCCAGCACTGGTCCATGGAGAGATGCTCTGACGCCCTTTTAACACGCTGGCCCGGCAGGAGACGTAAGCGGGAGCTGCCCGGCTCTGCCTTCCTGCCGCCGGAGCGGCGGGGGCGGCTCTCCGTGCTACCTCTGCAGACCCTCNGCGAGGGCAGGTCGGTGTGAGCCGCGGGTGCGGGCGGTGGTGCTGCGCGGCTGCCGGTCGCGCTCCGGGTGGACGCAGAAGGGAACTTTCCGAGCTACTAGCAGAAGCACCTGAATGCTTCTCTGCTGCTGGGGGAGCGGGAAAGAGGGAAGCGGTTTGAGTTCCCAGCTGTCAGCTTGGCCCTGGCTCTGCCGGGACGCCTGCGTAACTCCAGCAGGGCTGCTGCACGAGTTAAGCATCTGCTTAACTGTGCAGGTTCAGAGCCTTGGCACCTGCACAAGTGTTCAAAAGGCTTTTGTGTAACTTGTGTGCTTCATCTTCCTCTGGGAGATCGGATCTCAGGAGTGTCTTCCTTCTCCTGTTCTGCCTGCCTCCTTTTCCTGTGCGGTCCTCCTCAACCTTTGTTTATGGCAGCTCAGCTAGCTCGTAGTACTTCAGTGTGCTCGCAGCCAAGGAGCTGTTTGGTTTAGGGTTTTTTTACGTGAGGGTGTCAGTTGTTCTATTGAAGAAAGGACTCATCTCTAGGTTCTGTAAGTCTGTTGAATGTGATCAGACTTGTCTGTCAGGACTTTATCAATCCCTAGTGCTTCCTACACAAGATTTCACAACCTTCTTGGGTGTTTAATAGCTTTTCTTTTAACGTGGTACTTCTCTGAGAAAAGCTGAAATGACAGGGTGGTAAATAGAAGACTCTTTTCCTCCCTACTCCTCTTGACTGCTTCTCTAAAGTGTAGTGCACTTGTGTGCCTCCAGTTTTCTCCACAGTCTCAATAACTTCTTCCACTCGTCCGTCGTACAGACCTAACCCCTTCTTAAGACCAAAATGTGCGCTGAACACCTGTGGTGTGCTCTTGCTTCAAGGTCTATGGTTCACATGAATATTTGGAAATGGCCCCAAGCTTTTCTGTCTCTTGCATCTAGGGATTACAAGTAATGCTAAGTGCTTCCACGCTGCAGACCTGAGACCAGTCACTAGGAGCACAACCTCTCATCAGCTGCTGCGCTCTTGCAACCACATTGCAAAGGAGAGGAAAAGGCCATCCAGAAGAACTTGCTGTTGCAGAGCACCATGGTCTCACAAACCATCTCTGTATCTTCCAGAAGAGAAGCAGGAAGCCTATGGATGTGAGGTGGGGGGAATCTCACTTACCACCTAGGCAGATTTAATGTGTGATGAGAGGCCAGGTGGGGAAACGAGTGGTGTATGACACCATTCCCCGGCTCAAGTTTTTGAAGATGTGTGTAGTTTCAAATGTGTTGTCAGTCTGAGATACAGATTTTTATTTATTCTCTCAGTTGTTATGTACCAATATTTTATTTAGCATCATAGTTCCCTGGCTGTGACCTGTGGACTGCCAGCCTCCTGCTGGCCCGCGGATTCCCATCTTGCCTGTAGAGCTTCCTCCATAAAACTCCAATGAGCTAGAAAGGATGTTGAAGATGGCCCAAGGTCCCCAAAACTTGTAGCTGACTGGGAACTACATCAATCTTTGTCCAAAATGGACAAGGATGAGCAGAGTATTTCTGTTGCTGTTGTGTGGAAGCAGTAGCACTGAGTGGTGCAAATCATCAGTTATTCTGATGTTGATGTGGTCACTGCTGTGGTTGTTCCCTTTGGACTTCTGGGGATCTGGGCTTTTGCCATTCTCTGTGTTTCTTGTGGGCCACGAAGATGTCAAAAGAAAAATGCTAGAAAGGTACGCTGTTTTTAGCTGACCGTCTGTGCGCTGTTCACCTCATATGTGAACAATATTTTTAAAAACTCAGGGGCCACAGGCTGCCTGGGGAGGCTAATATTTGAAGGGGAGGGTTTTTTTTCTAGCTCGTTGTTTTCTATACTAAAATGCTAATACTAGTATTAGAATACTGTAATACTAATTACAGTGTAATTAGTAGTGTTATTTACTGAGGTGATGATTTAGTCAGTCTGTGCTGATCCAAAACCAGAGCACAGGAACCCACCAAACACTGGGTTGGATGTGATTGATGGTTAGACTTCCCTGCTTCAACATATGACTTTGTACAGCACTGTATATTTTAGGTTTTGACTTGAGATTGCCCTGGGCAGCTCTTGCTTGTAGTGCAACATCTTCCTGCAGTGGCAGAATTGCTCTTGGAGCTGCATTCCTGCCTGCTTGCAGGGAATTGGGGCTTCTATAAATTAGGCACAATTGGGTTGGCTGTCATCAATGTGACGGTGGTCCTGGTTTTTTCTAGATCGTGCCCAACAGATGACGCAAACTTTGGTTTCTAATTCCAGGAAGAGTTTTAAGCATCCAAATGAAGATGCCTTTTCCTTTTGGCTTTAAATGTATTGTGCTGCTTTAATTCTTGACAAGGCGACGGTGAAAATGTTTCTTCTTGCTGTGGGCAAGAGCTGCAGTGGCGACTAGGGTGCAGGAGGGGAAATAGTTCAGCCCATGGATATGGGCTTCCCAGTCCTAGGTAATACAAATACGGGAGGAGAGGGAGACGTGTAAACAGGAGGGTCCTTGCACTGGAGTCTGTTCACTGCCCTTTCTTCATGGCCTTCTCTGCCAAGACTGCTTCCTGTCAGAGGTTTTAGTACTTCACCCTAATGAAAGGCACCTGAATTAAAGAAACATCTATCTTCAGGGTTCTACCTGTCAATTACTTCACTTATGTTAATTTAACATAATTTTCCATCGATATTCAAGTCATACCCTGTCAAATATGCCAAATCAGACAAAATCAAGGGGCAGATTTCAGTCCAGTAAGAGGTTTCTCATGGAGGGTTGAGGGCTCTTTTCTCTCTGTTCCCTTTCTGCTGCCTCCCATTGTAATTTCAGCTCGTTGCTGTGGCTTTGAAAGCAAACTGCTAGCAGCTGAGGGTGGCCAGGCTGCAGGGCAGGGGGCTGCTGCTGCTGCCCACAATGGTGGTCAGTGAGGGCTTCCCCTTGCCCACCACTCCTGCAGCAGGCTCTGGTCCTGGCTCTTACCGAGGAGCTGGGACTGCCTTGCCCTGTGTGCTCCAGCAGTGAAACTTAAAGCCTTTGTGGCACAGGATTCTTTAATAGTTTTCTTGAACCCGACTTCTGACTGTTAGTGTCAACTGGGATGTTAGAGGGATTGCCCTGCGTAAATCATCAGCCAGTTGACGTGGCCTTATCGAGTGCTTGTTATGAGAACAGGGAAGGGGCTGTTCTCTCTTTATAAGCATTCTCCTTGCAGTGACAGTGTTATCTCTTGCAATATTTCTGTGATTTTTTTAGCTCCAGCCCAAGATCTCCAAAACACAAACAAGGAGGTGGTTCTGTCTGCTCCGCTCTCAGATCTAGCGTGGGGTCTGTGGTTTATTTAAATTTCACACCTCTGCCAAGGTGCAGGCTGTGAATTCACCTCCCCACAAAATTACATTCCTGTACCCAGTGGTTTGGAGGCTTCTGCTGAAGACCATCTGCCTGCAGCCTGGCAGTGGGTGCAGGTGGCTGAGCTGCTGTAGCCAGAGGGCTGGGCTGGAGCCAGCACGCCACGCTATGGATGGTGCTGCGCTGGCCACAGCACCTGCCCTTGCTGGAGGATCCTGCTGCAAAGCTCATAGGGCAGCTTTCTTGTCCAGTAAGGGTTATACATAAAGTGAGGAGGTGGGTAAGTGAATTTTGAGCCCTCCCTCACCTAGGGAGACTTTGTGTGCATAAGGTCTTGGTCTTCTTTCCTGTTTGCTGTTGACCTGAGATCCTAACAATGACTACTTGCTGAACAAAGGACAGAGAGCAGAGTGCTGTCATTTCAGCTGGTAGTTATGTCGTCTTTGTATCCCAGGAGCACTAAAAAGCAGGGATGTGCCTGGCTGGAACCCTGCCTGGTGTATCCAGCGCAGATGGAGCTGTGGCCAGGGTACCTTTCTGGGCATGGAGAGAGCAGAGATTAGCTCTGGTGGTATTGAGTTAGGGAAGTAAAAAAGGTGCCCAGCCTGGCATCCTCTCACAGCTTAGGAAGATTTACAGCCACCCTTGTTGCCTGGGCAGGGAGAAGGGATTCCTGAGCCAGCACCTTTAGGGTTTGTTCATGATGTTGGAAGGGATGAAGCAGCTAAGAGCAGTTTGCAAGTCTCCTGTGTCAGCATTTGCCCCTGGCGTTTGGGCTGAGATCGACAGCTTGCTTATCACTTGGATTTTGGTAGCCCTCAGAGAGTCCTGGCAGCGCAGGGCATCTCAGCAATGTTTGGCATGCAAGTCCATGGCAGGACCTGGTCCTTGCTGAAGATGGGTGAAGAACTTTTTCTTTAAGTAACTGTTCCTTTCACCAGCACTCTTCCATCACTTTTCATTTGTTGTCCAATGAGAAAACACCCTACCTCACATATAAAACCGCTTCTGCTCTTCTTAGCATACTTATGCATGTGTATGGCCCACCAGGTGCCCCAGGAGAGGCCTATGCCTGCTTCTGTCATGGAGCATGTCCTGAGCTCCCCGCTGTCCTGGAGAAAGTCAGCAGTCTGGGGCTGCCATCCCTCCCTCTCTCCCCTGGAAGCTGCACGTGCTCTGGATCTACTGCAGAATGTAACAGCCAAATGCTTTATCTTCCCTGGTGTTGAGGAGGATAAATCCTCTTTGGGCCTCTGGGGTAAACTGAGAACTAGACTAGCTTTGTGAGCTGTAGCTCTGTGATGGCCAGTACTGCCGGCATGGGCCAGCCTGTTCCTGGGAGGCAGAATGCTGGGCAGATCCTTACTTTCCTTACAGAGCTTCTTCTCTCCAGCTCACCACCTTTGTATCCATCCTCCTGGAGCTCTTGCTCCGTGAGTCCAGCCAACCCATTAGTATCTGCCAGCATTTCTCATGTTTCTCATCACTCCTACAGGCACAGCCATCCGGTTTTCCCTGGGTGGGAGTCCAAGCACTAGTAGGACTTCTCTTTGAAACAGGGAAGGGTCTCAGTGCTATCTGTGTCTGACCAGAGATCTCCAGCTGCTGAGGGGAATCTGAAGATTGTATTTGTCAGGATCTTATCCATGACTTTCTTTCCTGCCTCTTAATTGATCAAGCAATAGTGGAGAGGCCAGTAGAAAATCTTGCACCAAATTCTGCTCTACCACATCCCTGCAGCCCCTCCTCGGGCTTAGTATGTGGGGCCATCTAAAATCCACCTATCATTCCTATCTTAACTTCCCTCGTCCCCCCTTCCTAGCATGTTTGAACTGGGTCCTCAGGACATACCTTGGCTTCTGACAATTCCCAAATACTTATCACATAATTCTTCTCCCAAAATAATTTAAGGTGTGGGTGAGGCACATTCACTTCCAGTGATGAAGCAACACCCTTTACGCAACAGAACTCTTGGGAGTTTCACCAATCTGGGTATGGGATGATGGCTGTAGGAGTGTGACTAAGGGGTGTCAATGTGCCGCAGGTGTTGCATGTTATCTCTGGGGCTGCTTTCTGAGTTTGCGTCAGTATCGTGGTTCCTGCTTTCCCTTCCCAGCCCTTTCCCCGAAGCCTCCCCGCCCTCCAGCTGATCCATAGCCGAGCAGCTCTCCATCCAGAACCCTGCTGAGCTCTCTAGGATTGCGGTTCCTCTTGGAGGGTCCTGCTGTGACCTGGGCTTGCTCAGCTTCCAACTGTGCTGAGCAAGGTGGCCTGCCAGCCTTGTGAGGGCCAAAGCTGGAGCATGCCTCTCAGCATTCCCACTTGGTGCTGCAGGCCTGCTAGTGAGTGTGCACTGACATCAAGGGCTCAGAGGGAACCAGCCGTTCTGGCTGCGCAGAAATAGAAATGAAATCCAGCTGCACTGGTTCTGTAGCGGTAACTGGGGATTGAGCAGCGAGTGTCTCTGTTGATGCTGTGACCCAGCAGAGCTCCTCTGGACTCTCTCCCTCTTCCTCTATCTCTTCGTAGGTCAGTCTGTTAGTTTTTGCAGCACAGAGAAGAGGTCTTGAATTTCTGCAAATCCCCCCATATGTACACCCTGATGTTTGAGGTTTTTTTTGTGGCTCCTTTTTTTCCTTTAATTTTTTGTTGTTGTTTTTGGTTTTGTTTGTCTGTTCCAGTGATGAACTCCGGACTGCTCACCTCCCAGCTCACAAGCTTCTGGCTTGCAGCTACCATTCCACTTGTTAGTTGCCCAAATACAGGACAGCATTTCATATTATATTAATGACATGTTTTTCTCCTTGCAGCAATGAAGATGATGAAGGTGCTCTCTTGCCCTGCTGTTCTTCTCTTCCTAGTGGCTGCATTCAGTCTGGAGCCATCTCACTGTGCCAAGGTGCTGATCATGCCCACCATTGTCTTTGACAGCCACTTGCGAGTCTTCATGCGAGTGGCAGAGGCACTGACTGACCGGGGCCATGACCCTGTGCTGCTACTTCATGAGGGTCGGGATGTGGAAACCTACCTGCCCAGCTTCCGCATGCAGAGGTACTGGGGTATCTTCAGCACAGAGAGTGCAGATGCCTGGGTGCAGGAGAAGATAAAGCGTGTCTTCCAAGGGAAGATGACTTCTCTGGAGATGTTTTCCTTTTTGGAGAAGTACCTGGAAAACTGTGACCTAGTGCTGGGAAACTCTACCCTTCTGCAGAAACTCCAGCATGAGCACTTTGACCTGCTGTTGGTGGACCCCAATGAGATGTGCGGCTTTATCCTGGCCCACATTCTTCATGTCAAATATGCTGTGATCTCCACTGGTTTCTGGTTCCCAGCAGAAATTGGTGCTACTTCCCCCATTGCCTATGTCCCTGAGTTCAACTCCCTGATGACAGACAGGATGGGCTTCTTCGGCAGGACTTGGAATTTCCTAGTTTACATAATCACTCGTGTGGCTACACGGCTGGTCATCCTGCCCAAGTTTGAACGTCTCATGGAGAAGCATGGAATGGACCCCAAGACGTCCATGTTGGACCTTGTCCATGGAACTAGTCTTTTTTTCCTTTGTAATGATGTGGTGCTGGACTTTCCCCGTCCAACGCTTCCCCACGTTATTTTCACAGGGGGGATCCTTGCTGAGCCTGCAAAGCCCCTGCCAGTGGTAAGTGTGGGAAAGCTTTGAGCTATGATTGCACAATAACATGGGGAGTTATTTGTTGCAAATCATCTTCTGAATAACCTTGTAAAAGCTCTGAAGACCCAGGAGTCTGAAAAGCTGCTCTGTTTTCGTTCTTGGGTGCAGCAGGGAAACAGGGAACACTGAGGACTGTGGATTGCAAGAAGGATGTAGAATTGAATTGTCCACTCTGAAGCAGGATTTAACTTCACTGTCCATGTAAAATGGTGTGTGCAAGTACTAAACTGGTTGTGTTGTCCCTAGGACTTAATCATGAGTAGTTTTTTTTTGTTCCTATACTGAAAGCAGAAATCGGAAGAACAATTAGTCTTCTTTGCTTCATCACTGATTTATGTCAGAATTTCTTTCTTAATCACATTTCTCAGGACATTTCTGCCCCCAAGATTGTAGCCTTAAGAACCCATAGGGAGACCTGTGCTTGCTCCCTCATCAAATTCATTGTGGAATCTCAAAGTATACAAAACTGAAGCGTGTCATCCCCTTTTTCTCAAGGTCTAGCCTTGAGGGAAAACTTCCTAGGCACCCCAGAAGCTTTCTCTAGCCTATACATCACTATCTCCAGTAATAAAGTCAGACACAAGCGCTTAAAGCCTTCAGCTGAAGACAAGTTTGGAACAGAGCAGGCCTTGTCTGCCATTCCTCCTATCGCCTTACTCCTTTTACAAATACTGAAGGGAGGAAATAACCCTGGAAAATGACACAAGGGCAGTCAGGTTATCCTGGTGCCATGACTATGGAACTGAAATGGAGATAAGATTCAAGCTTCAGATGATTAGAGATATGTCAAGATCTCTGATGGCAGCTTTAATCAAGACTGTGGGTGACCATTTCTCCTGGTTACAAGCAAAAAAGCAAGATCAGGTGCTTTAGAGCAGAAGTTCTCCAGGTGTGCGTGGCTGCATAGCACCCTTTCCCATGTGGCATGGCATGCAGGTAATGCAACACTTGTAGAGTGTTCCAAAAGCTGTGTCAGAGTGGCTGCCTCACAACTCTTGCAAAACACTGGCTTGGTCCGATCTGGCCGGGTACAGATGTGCCTGCCTTGTAAAGAAGGGAGTTGTTTGCTGGGGCATTACTCATGTGCTTCACAGCTTCCAAAATAGATCCCAGGGTTGCTTACAGGAAGGATGATTGAGATAAGTCCAGAGCCATGCAATGGGCGGTGGCTCTTATCATAGCAGGTAGGCATGTCTGTGTCCAGATTACGGGATGCCAGCAGAAGAGAAGGCCTCTTTAGGTCTAGGTGTAGCTTAAGGAATATCCCATCTCAACTGGAGCAGAGTTATGTAATAAACATATTTATTTCCTCATAGTTAAACACTAGGGTTGTGAGTTCCTCTAATTAGGACTTAGTAAAATATAAATGTGTATTTGAGACATGGTGAGAACTTCTGGTGGTCAACCATGCTTCCATAGCAACTCTAATGATGTTTCCAAATGTCAAATATTAAGGCCCAATTATAACAGCTAATGTAATCACATGCTTTGAGTCATTGTACTTTCATTTAGAAAAGCAAAAGTAGTGCTTTCTCATCTTTAGCAGTTTTAGTGATTGTAGTGTTCAAAGGATGTGAAACTCAAGAAAATGGAGAAACTGAAATCCCTTAGTTGAAAACATATTGATTCTTGGGTTGTTTTAGGGCTTTTTAAGCATTTCGGCAAAGATAGCTTTGAGTTCTTGAAGCATACAACAAAAATCAAGTATCCACAGAGAATAACACTGAAATACGCTTTGTAGCTCTTCTGTGCTATGATCCTTCAACCTCTAGACTACTATTAATAAAATATTCTGAATTAATAATATTATTTTTCCCCTTTAGTAACAGGAAGAACTATTTTTTTTGCCCTTCATGTTCTTTTGCGGTGTTTATTTCAAGGAATTTTTTGTAGTCAAAGACCAATTTCATGAAACTTCCCTAAAATGCTCCTGATTGTGATACATGAGAAACTTGAAGCAGGACAGAATCCATAATGAGAAGCAGGCTCAGCCCAGCCTGGCATAAAAGCGACTAGTCTGTCTTAGCTCCACAGCAGCTGCAGTGGTTGATTTCTTCTCCCTGCAACCTTCTGGCCCTGGTTTAAAAAGCTATGGATTCTGTTCTAGACACACACCTGCTTATGTAGCTTTACAGGTAGCCTCTAAATGAAGGTCAACCAACCATGTTTTTTGCTGAAACTGCAACTACCTCTCTGCCTAGTGCCCCAAAACTACATCTACTACCTTCAAATAGCTATCAAGGACGGTTAGAAGACTCCTGGCAAGATGGAAAAATCTTCTGCAACCTCCAGGAGCCTCCGACACTGGAGAACTCTCATTTGTGGGGAATTTCCAGTTAGATGTTCCTGACTCTGCTTGCCTACCCTGACAGGCCTCCTGTGTTAGTGATGATGGAAAATAGCCTTCCTCTTTTTACTCCAACTTCTGCCTCTGCTCTAGCTGTTCCTATGTGGGCCCTATGTTTTCAGAGCCCTCCTTGTCAAAGAGTAACTGTTACCTCCAAAGCAGCAGGTAGTTCTAGGAAATGCAAGTATTGGACACCTCCCTGCAAGCTCCCAAGTCCAGCAGGTGCTTGAGTAATTTCTGCCTGGCTGGGTGGAGAAGTCATGGTGGTTCATTGCCTGGTGTCTTTGTGCTCCAAGTGGATTTTTTTTCATCCTCTCCGTAGACAACTTTCTTCTGTCAGAGGCAACATTGGGAAGGGTCTTTCTCCAACAGGACTTCAAGGCAGCTGTGTGTTTTGCCTACAGGGTCTGCGTCTCTGGGTGGAAGCTGCAGATGCGGGTGTTGTTGTTGTCTCCTTTGGCATTGGAATCCGGGCTCTTCCAAGTGATTTGGTGGAGAAGATGGCTGGCGCGTTTGCTCGCCTCCCACAGAGGGTGGTGTGGAGGTGAGGAGGGAATGGGATTCCTTTTAACTTGAGTTGGACGAAAATCAATGTTGAGAGGTGATTCATCTCAAAACACAGAGTTTGCTTTCCATCTTCTGATCTGACTGAATTTATAATTGTTCTCTGTGTTTCTTTTCACTTTCCTTTCCTCTCCCTTATCTCCTCCCACAGATACTTTGGGCAGAAGCCAAGAAACCTGGGTGAGAATACACTGATGATGGGATGGCTGCCCCAGAACGACCTGCTAGGTAAGGCTGGGCTCCGTGTGTGTGTGCATGCGCACGTGCGCAACATCCCTGGAGTTTAGCCCAAACCACAGCAAAGGCATACAAGGACAACAGCTCCTGTGTGGGTCTAAGTCTGTTGCTTGTTGCAAGTCTGATCTGTACAAAACATGGTCCTCATCTAACACCTGCTTGAAACTGCATCTTGGCCCCTATCTCCCTCCTCCTCCAGGAACTACTTGGCATGTTTTGGGCTGCAAAAGGCCAGGCATGTTCCCAATGGGTAATATCCTCTCTACTCAGCATGCCTGGTTTTCCCTGCACATACATCAACGCTCTGTGTTGAGGAAGCCACCAGGAGCCCTGTTTCAGTATGGAAGGCACTGACCTGCTGCCGTTTCTTTGCCTGCAGGTCATCCCAACGTGAAAGCCTTTGTCAGCCACTGCGGGATGAATGGTGTATTTGAGGCAATTTATCACGGTGTGCCAGTGGTGGGATTTCCTTTCTATGGGGATCAGTTTGACATCATGACCAGAGTGCAGGCAAAGGGCATGGGTATCCTCATGGACTGGAGCAGAGTAAAAGAAGAGGATCTTTACCAGGCTGTCGTCACTGTTATCTCTGACCCCAGGTGAGGCACCCAGAAGCACTGAGCTCTTGGTGCAGACTGTGCGTAGGGACCAGTGTGTCTTTTTGTTGACCCCTACACAGTTCACAGTGGCTTCCGGACCAAACAGAGTTGCAAGTGTTGCTCAGCAGACCAGATGTGTTAGTGACGTGATATCCTGAAACGTCATCCAGGAGAAGATACTCCAGCATTTGCTGTTAGAGAGCGTGATGCAGTTCCTTCTGACGACCAGATAATCTTCCCTTTCCTAGATCTGCTGTGGCACAGTGACACTGGGGTCCCACTTGCTCACAGTACACATGCAAGTGCTAGTGTTTGAAATGCTGTCCAAGAGCTTGATTTTATAGATATATTTATTTTTATTGTTTTTAAACCTATTAGGAGCTCTCAACTACTAACCTTGGTGTAAGTTATTAAGGTGTTGCAAGTGTTGCAACTCAGTGCCTTGAAGGATTTGGCCAGTAATCAAGTGTGCAACTGCTGCTTGATGCTGAGTGAGATCTTTGAGTGCAGCTCTCCTCAGAAAGCAACAAACAAGTGAACCCACTGAGCAGGTGGGAGCTGAACTGCCAGTCTTGTAAACAAAACACGAAGTAAAACAACATTATGGTTTGTGCTGCCATGGCTAACAATTGCCATCAGAGTGGCTTTCAGAGGACTGAATCGTGGAAGAAACTTGCTACTCTCCCAAGGTATCATTTGGGACCTGAAAGCACCTCTGGACACCTCAGACCTCTTCTCAGCTATGAAGCTCCTATCGGAAGAGTAACTTCTTGTCTTCTTCCCTTGCAGTTACAGAAAAGCAGCCAAGCTCATCTCAGCTCTGCACCTGGACAGACCGATGCACGCTCTCAATAGGACAGTGTATTGGCTGGAGTACATCCTTCGTCACAATGGGGCACCATATCTTCGCCCGGCTGTCTATGACCTCTCCTTATATGAGTACTTCTGCCTGGACATCTTGGCTCTTCTCTTATTGTGTGTCTTTGGTATTGGATTTGTCCTCTATAAATCTGTGGTGTGGTGCAGAAGGAAGGGGGTGAGCTGTGTGTATCAGAACGGCAATTGTGTGAAAGGCCACTTCACAGAAGAGAAGAAATTGCAGTAGTGGCTCAGCGTGTCCCAGGGAACATCCCATCACTGTGAAATGAACTGCTGCCGTGCCAAGAAATGTGCAGCACACAGGCACGGAGAGAAATGAAAGATCAGCAAGCCTGGATGAGAAGAGAGTGGAGAGGGAGGGGTGTTGCAGAGGCCTGTGTGCACACCTCTGTGTACAGCACCTGTGGGTGGGGGCACAAATTCAGGTGTGGGTGGAAGCACTTGGCCAGGATGCTGGGAATTGGGGCATGGGTAGGTAGACTTCCAGGGAGGAGTGCAAGTCGTTCCCTTTGTATTGCACATCGGTTTAGATGTTGGTGTTGCTCTTCTGGCTCTTTGGATCTTCCATGAAGGCTCTGGAGGTAGGAATAGTATTTCATGTGTGGCAGACACCATTTCTCCTCTGCCTTGTTACCAAGAGCCCTGGGAGTCAGGATTCTTTTATGTGCAAGTGAAGACCTGAAACAGAGCTGTGGACAGGGAAGGGCACTGGAAGCATTGTCTACAAGAGAATGAAATTGGCCTGTTTTAAGTTCTGTGGGTAAATATTGTTCTTCCTGCTTTGATCAAACCTCTGCAATTCTATTTGTGTTTGAGCTAAATTATTATTTTTTAAAATAAAGTTATATTCTTTCCCCTGTGTGGCAGTTCTTCAGTCTTGGTTTAATGTGAACCTATCACTATAACAGGATGTTGTTCAAGAAAGATTAAAGTATTTTTTCCTTCTTGTTACTGCTACTATGCTATCCACATACTTCTGGATTCCTGCAAACCTCCATCAGCAGTTCCTTTTGATCTTTCCATAGGGTTTCAGGCAGTGCCTTCCCTCCTCTACCAGTATGTGATACTCATCCATGCCCATGGAGCCTCCACACCTGTGATAAAAGAAGAATTTGGAACAGGTGTAAGTGCCAGGACCACATGAAGAGCAGCCAGTAGTTGGGGAACTGGTCATAGGCAAAGGGAACATTTATAGAAGCAAAAAGCTCTGTTATTTGCAAAGAAAACAGCTCATTTCAATGTGAGCGGGCATACTGTTACCCCACTTGGGGCTATGGTATGAAGCAATACCTGTGTGTTTCTACTCACCTGGGCTCTAAGGCAAACTCACACATGTGTGCAATTGCACAACCCACTTGCAGCTGTGGCTGATGGTCCAGCTGGCAATGCCCCATGCTGAGGGTTAAGGGCTCTGCTCCATGCTCTCAGCCGTGGTCATTACAGGGTTGGTACAAGCTGGAGAGTAACCTCATTGCCGCAGACGCCCTTGCTGGTGTTTCCAGGCTCTGCTCTTGCTTGCTATTGCATGCTTTTCTCTTTCAAGATGAAAGGTGCATTGCCACATACAACCTAGCGAACAGGAGTTTGGCTGGGCTCCTAGGATGCTCTGGGTTGGTACAGCGCTCAGCTCTGGCTCGGTGGCTCCTCTGAGGCTGGGCAGTGCTGCTTTCCTTCTCCAACCTTCAGCTTGCAGAGTGGCTGTGATGAAGACCTTGGATGAGAATCTCATTTGCTGTTAAGGAGAGCCCATAGACCTCAGCTAGGGTCTGTAAGAAACCTCTGGCAGAAGTTGCTCTTCCTGGAGTTTCTTGCTACCTCCTGGGCTGCCCAAGCCTGACCATGGCCAGGGGTGAACATTGCAATTCATTGGTCTTGCTCTGTAGCCGTCCTATGTAGCATCATGCCCTCTGAGCTGAGGATGTGAGTTAATTGTCCCCATTGAGGGGTGGAGGGAGATTAGATCAAGGTGAGCTGCTAATCCATAGTAGGGTAAAAACAGGGATTGTAGATAAGTGGTAGAAACACTGGCTGTGAGTTGAAATGTAAAGGTTGATGGAGTTTGGGGTTTTTTTGGTGGGGAAAAAAGAGATATTGCCGCAAGTTTTTCGGCGTGCCTACTTGTTGCCCGTTGTGTGATGATGGCTTTATTGTCATCTCCTAGCAGCTGAGTATGGGGAAGGGGGTGGAGGTGGGGCATTTTGCTCAGTTGTTTGTCATCTCTGGGATGGAAGAGGGAGATCATTACTGCTGCTTATATGAGAGTTTGGCTATATAGATTAGGCTGGATATAGCAAGTGAAGTGGGAAGTTTGTGGCTTGATGACAGCGTTGAATTGCTTTAAACTTAAACGAAAAAAATAGTGAGAGGACAAATGCACCATGATTGCAAGCTGTTGCTGATGCTCCCGCAGAGCAGCTTGTCTCCAACCCTCACAGCCCAGCTGTGTGGCTAAACACAGTGGAGGTGTGGGGCTGCTTCAGTTTGGCCGTGCCCCACAGCAGTCATCTCTGCCCTCAGAGAAGCTGCAGGAGAGGGTACCAGCACCAACCTTGCACAGAAAAATCCTCCAGGCCAGATGTGGATCACAGAGGAACCAGGGGCATCATGGCCCAAGGGGGCCAGAGACATGCACGCTGTTTTCTTGCAAGTAAAAGAATAGAGAGAAATGTTTGAGACCTAAGGAGCCTATGTGGGCTTACAAAAATGTGAATCTCTTTTTCCCTCTTTCTGAGGATGCTGTCTTCTTACTGTTCACAGTTTCAGAAAAGTTCAAGCCAGCACCACATGCAGCATTAGCAGGTTGTTTCCTATCAGATACATCCTTAACTCCTTGAGCTTTTCACAATGATTTTCATTTTCAAATGTATAGCAAGGTTAGGAGCATGTCTATCCAGAGACTCAAAATATATATAGTGTATTAAAAAAAAATGATGCAATGATTTGGTGGGAACTACTAATGATGTAAAGCACAAACCTGCCCAAGGATCCTGTGAGTAAGAAGCAGACATTCAAAAAGCACCCCTGAAGTGAAAAGAGTCTTGCCCAGAAAAAGCTGTGTTTGGGCTTAGAAACTATCAGGAGCCATTCTTTGAGTTACGGGGTCATTTGCTGGTTGTATTTGGATATACTTACTACAGATGAAGTTTCCTCTAGCTTTTCCAGCTTTATATCATCCTCTGTAAATCTCCCTTTCTATTAAGTGCATAGCTTTCTCTCTTCACTTTTCTCCTTGTTGTTCTTTCAGTATCAAATAAAGAAGGAAAGTAAAACAAAGTTTTAAGCTAGTTATTAAGTTCAATTATGAATAATGAGTAGCCTGTTGCACCCATTAAAAGCCTTGGTGGGGGAAGGGATGTAGGTGAGCTTTATCCTTCAAGCAGCTCTGCCTTCAACTTAGTACCTGATCTCTGGGCAAGGTGCCTCTCAGTTATCATGTGCCCTCCCCTGCCATGGGCACTGAGATGGGCAAGTAGGGCTGTGGTGTAACTTATGAGATTAAACCCGTGGTTTACAAGGCAGCAGGTAGGGCATGAGTTTGGTGGTGTTTTTTTTCCCTCTCAAGGAAAAGCAGGATATGAGTCAATACTTTAAGAAGGGCTGAAGAAGCCTTACCCAAGAGCTGCAACCCCAGCTGAGCCGTGCAAAGCTGCCTTCTGCCCCTCTGTCTTGCTCTTGGCAGGGCACAGGGCAGCCTGAGCGGGATGTCGAAATGCCAGCAGTCTCACTGCTGTGTGCAATACTCCCTGCCAGGGCCCCCAGCAGCTCTGCAGGCAGGGAGGTGTTCGGGGCACCCATGAGCCAGCTTTTCAGGTTCGCCCAGCCCTGACAGCTCCTCACAAACCTGCTCTATGTGTGAGACTCGGCAGCCCTTTGAGTGGGAGCCATCCCTGCATTTGAGACGCCCTGGGTTTGCAAATGAGCGTGGTTTTCAGGTGATGGCTGTGCAGCTCTGCCCAAACCCTGGGAGCAGCTTCTTGCTGGGGACAGGGAAGGGGTGTGAAGCCACACGCTCATGCTGCTCCCCTCAGCCCAGTATCAGTGGCCATACCACTGCTGGGACACACAGCAGGGCCTGGCACTGCCTCAAATGCTGCTCTCCTGCAGAACTTTGCAAACAGCTAATAAACTACTGCTGCTTCATCCTCAGTGGTTCTGTATGCGGGAGGGTCCTTCCTGACATCCCTACAGAAGAACCTGGTCATGGGCCACAGCAGGGCCGTGTCAGCTCTGTGTCTGCTTCTTCCACCCTGGTAAAGTGGTGACACCGAATGGTGTCAACAAAACTTGGCTAATAAAGTTTCACACTCACCTCTGCAGGTGAGTGTGAAATCACTCCAGATGTGAGAAGAAAGCATGGCGGAGGATGGGGGTCCTCAAAGATGATTATTTTGACTCATTCCACCATTAAATGACAGCGAGCAAAGGACACCTCTGTTCCAGAAACTTCTTTTTGGCTGCTGCAGAGACCTGTGCATGGCTCAGCCCCAGTCACTGGCCCCTAACAGGTGGGCTCTGCCCACGGACATCTCTATTGTGATCCTCTTGCACATCTTGGAGGCTCTTGAGATCATAGGCAATGTCTTCTTCTGATGCTTCCATGTTGCAAATACTTCCCACAGAGGAAGGTGATGAACCCGAGCTCTGTGTATGTCCAGTCCTCAGCAGTGGCCATTTGCCAGTGAGACTGCTGTTGCAGTGGGAAAGTCTCCCTGTCCCCATAGAGACCTCCTTGGGGCTATGTTACAGCAGGTGGGGCTGTACGTGTTCCCAGGAACAGGGAATTATCAGATGGTGCAAAAGTCCCAACCTTCA
Source organism: Baryphthengus martii (assembly GCA_013396935.1). Classification (NCBI taxonomy): domain Eukaryota; kingdom Metazoa; phylum Chordata; class Aves; order Coraciiformes; family Momotidae; genus Baryphthengus; species Baryphthengus martii. Next base: position 146,419 of record VWZK01008564.1, on the reverse strand, counting down.
TTTATTTGAGGAGGGAGGTTTCCTTGGGAGGATGGCAAAGAAAAGCCAGCTTCTAAGCTTGGCACAAGCATCCAGCAAGGTGTGTAAAGCACAAAGTAACACAAGCCACCAACAGTACCTGACAGGAGTACTCCCACTGTCCCACCTGGGCAATGGTGTCAGGCAGGGATGGGAGATGGAGGTGAGCTGCAGAGCAGCAGGAGGCACGGTGGCACAGGGGGGCTCCTCTGTGGCTGGCTGCAAGTAAAACCTGCTTGGTCACACTCTGGTGGAGACCATGCAGCAGCTGGTCCTCAGGTGGTCTGTGTCCTCTCCTGGTACTGGAAGTGAGAGAAACTCCACCTGAAAATACAGCAAAACTTTTGGACAATGAGGTGATGAATTTTTGGCAGGTTTTAGCGGATGCACCGACATTTTTGGGCTTGTATATCAGATTTCAGAGAAGAGGGCACAAATTACAGGTCACAACATGCATTATCCTAGAGGTAAGGGAGGGTATGTGAACAGGCTACTCACTGTTGGGGTACAGGAAGGACCAGTGGCTCTGTAAGGCTCAGGGAGCCCAGTGTGATGGCAAGGTTGGTGGGGCAGCACCTCCCTGCCAAGGCCAGCCAAACTGTTTTGCTGACCATTTTTTTAGAGGCTCCTTTTAAGAACAGTCCAGTACTACTGCCAAGTTTTATATCTGATTGACTGATTTATTTCCCCAGCCCTGCAAGATGTGAAGATCAGTCTAAAACATTTGTTTTCAAACTGCCTGGTCTCACAGTACTGGTTTCCTGCAGTGACCATGAGAATGACTCTGCCCGTGCTCTGTAATTAAACAAGCAGATGTCAATTTTCAAACATTCTTCTCATCTCCACACCTTTTCAGTCTGTTTGGTGGGAGAATGAAAAAGTAGCCTACTGCCTCTCTATCTTCAGAGGAGTGTCTCTGTCTACATTCACAAGGTGGCACTGGTCAAGCCTAAGGGATGCTGGTTGTTCCCTGTGAGGGCAGGACATGGCAGTGGTCTATAAAATCACATGTTGTGGGAAAGGGAGGGGCCAGGGGATGACTGTTCACAGTCTGTTTGGAGATCAGCTCTTGCAAATGAAACGTATAGAGTAATAGCAAAGAAAAAGGGATATTTCCTCTCATAAGCTATAGGATCTGCTTGCCACAGGAGGTGGTAAGTGCTCACTGGACATGGTGTTGGCCCCTGTTGGGAGGTGGAATACCAGGACAATTGTCCCCCTTTTTTGACCAGATGTGGCAGCTGTTACTCTTTGAACTTCGATGCCTATGTTAACATGTACTCATACAACACCGTGAAAGCCTCAAGCAATCACCATTTCACAGGTGCTGCAGATGCTGGCATGCATAATAATGAACGTCTTGATCATCTTCTGGGTGGAGGATAAGGTCTGGCACACCACCTGGACAACTGTTTTCTGTACATCTGTGCTGTATGGCCATTTCGTGGTGCTCTTCTGCAACTACTTCTTCCAGATTTATGTGAGAAACACCCAGAAATCAAAGGGGAAATGAAACCAGGGTGAGAAGAAGAGACTGTGGTGGAGGCGGTGAGAGGAAACGGGAAACTTCTCACTCCTGTCTGGAGCTCAGGTGTCTGATGGGACAGGTGTGGTGGGGATTAGAAGGAGGTCACTCTGGATAACAGCCTTTGGCTTAACATGTGCATAGGACTTTGGTGCGTCTGCCTTGCAGTGAGCGGCATGCCAGGGTGAGATGGGGTTTGTTGCAGGCTGGCAGCAGGAGGAGAGGGGAGGTGGTCATAGGCTGGAGACTTCAGAGATGTAGTTCTGCTTCTTCCTCTTTGCATCTCTCAGATTTGCCTTGTGCCTCACCTGCTTCCCAGAGGCTGCTTTAATCTTGCACGCGCCAAGTCTCTCCTTGGCAAAAAGTAGGGGAGACTCCTTTCAGAAAAGTACTGCCCATTCCATGGTCTCCAGTTCCGGGAGAGACCGGGAGAGCAGAGCCCAAACCTGCTCCTATTCTGTGTGTGGGGCAGCCCCTGTAGGTTGCCAGTGGGAACAGCACTGAACTGGAAAATCCCTGCTGCATTTCAAGGTTTTGTAGGAAGGAGAAACAGGAATGTCTTTTTCATCCTGGAACCACACTTGCAAGGCTTTTTCAGAGCCGCTCTTCCTCTTCAAATCAGAAGCTTCTTCTGACCAATACGATGCTGCCTGATTTTAGGCTCACCCAGCTAACGTAGGGAGAGGAGGAACCATTCCCTATCTCATCTGGTGCTCCTCTCAGTTCTGTCCTGGGTCATGATGAAGATCCTGCTCTGCCTCTGTGTGCTGGTACTAGGAGGGCAGGATGGAGCAGAGCTGGAGGCTGGGCTCTGCATCCCAAGAAAGCTTCACCTCTGGAAGAGCTCTTTGCTGCTGGTTGATCCATACAGGATTCCTGGGGCAGGAATCCTGCCATCAGAAGGAGGATTTGCCCAGAATGTCTTGTAGGGACACTCTCTCCCCACTCCAAGAGGCACTTCAAGGCCCGGAAGAGAGAGAGCCCCAGGAAGCAAGAGGCGGCAAAGCAGGGCCTGAGAGCCGGCGAGGACCAGAAGAGACGAAGGATTTGCCCGGAGGCTTTTCCCGTCCTCCGGGTACGGGCAGAAGCGCGGCATCCCCCATGCCCGCACTATCCGGGTGCTGCTGCCGGTGGGGCCGGTCCCGGCCACCCCGGTACCCGCAGCCGTGAGGTGGCAGCANCCGTGAGGAACCGAGCCCCACCCTAGAGCTCCAGTGCCTGGCGGCAACCGGGTTCTAAAAGGCAGTTAAGACAGAAATGAGGTCCACCTCCTACAGCTCTCTTACCTACCTGAGCCCAGTTTTTAAAATCTCCAACAGGAGCTTGGATGTTCACATCACAGAACCACAGAATGGCTTGGGTTGGAGGGAACCTTAAAGATCATCTAGTTCCAACTCCCCACCATGGGCAGGGACACCTTCTGCGGAGGATCAATAACGGGTCATCACGCCAGACCAATGTGATCATCTGATGCCAACTTTATTTCGCTACAAGCCCAATATTTATATGCTTACTTGCCATAGCATGCGAAGCACGCGCCCTACAAACATTTCTCATAGACTGGACAATGCTATATATGTGACTCTTTTTACTTGTTGATTGAAAGTTATTATCTGCTGCAACTGTTTCTTGTAGTTTAGCTCATCCGTTTAGCTTATCTGGGAGTTACTGTTTTTTCTCACTCCTTCTTCCTTCTTATTGTAGCTCAGGGACAGTCCGACCTTGTGCCTTCTGCTTTTTGCTTTAGCTTAACTTGTGTCAAAGGCTGGATTCAAAGGTTGAATTCAAAGGCTGGATTGCTCACACTGATATGTCCATGAGTCGTTAGAAATCCATCTACAACCTTCCACTAAAGCAAATTTCTTAAAGCTCCATCCAGCTTGGTCTTAAACACTTCCAGGAATGAGCAACCCATTCTAGTGTCCCACCACCCTCAGAGTAAAGAACTTCTTCCTAATGTCTAACCTGAATCTACCCTGCTCTAGTTTAAAACCATTACCCCTTGTCTTGTCACCACACACCCTCACAAAAAGTCCCTCGCCAGCTTTCCTGCAGGCTCCCTTCAGATACTGGAAGGCTGCTATAAGGTCTCCCCGGAGCCTTCTCTTCTCCAGGCTGAACAGACCCAACTCCTTCAGCCCATCCTCATAGGAGAGGTGCTCCAGCCTCATCTTTGTGGCCCTCCTCTGGGCTTGCTCCAACAAGTGCATGTCCTTGTTTTGCTGGGGATCCCAGAGCTGAATGCAGTACTCCAGGTGGGGTCTCACGAAAGCAGAATAGATGGGGAGAATGACCTCCCTCAAACTGCTGATCACACTTCTTTTGATGCAGCCCACAATGTGATCAGATTTCTGGGCTGCAAATGCACATTGCCAGGTCATATTGAGCTTCTCAGCAACCAGCAATCCTTCTCCACAGTCCTTCTCCACTCTCTCAATTCGTTCTCTACCCAGCTTGTACATGTGATTGAGATTACCCCAATCCAGGTGCAGGAACTTGTACTTGGCCTTACTGAACTTTATAAGGTTTGCACAGGCCTACCTCTCAAGCCTGTCAAGGTTCCTCTGGATGGCATCCCGTCTCTCCAATGTGTTGACCTCACCATACGGCTTGGTGTTGTCAACAAACCTGTTGCAAACTCCAACATGCAGTTTGGAGCTCTCTTAGGAGAACAAGGTAAAAGCTAGCACACATTAGGCAAGAGATGCCAGAAAACAAGTCTCCATTATATTAACAGTAAGACATGAACCAAGAATGGTGGTGTGCTGTTTTTCAGCAGAGAGGGGAAGTGCTGATGGCAGCCGCTGAGAAGACCCCACTGTTCAATGCACTTTGGATTAGCCTTCAGACAGAGACAGATAGTGATGTGGGCTAAAAGTCTGGCCTGGAATAAGGAAAGCACAAGTAAGAGAGGAATTTTTTTCAGAGCATTCGGACATAGTGAACCTCCCACAAATAAATCCCAGAAATATCTGCTATTATCTATGAGAATTACTTGGGGACAGTAAGGCATGGAAAGACTGTAAAATGCAAGGTTTGTACCCCCCTTTCAAAATGAGAACTGAGATCAAAAGCCAGGATCTGCTGACAGTTAAATCCCCTTACCCACGCACCACCCAAAAAATGCTGGAACAAATAATCTCACTACTTGTAAGGTGTGGAGATAAGCAGGATCCATATGGACCTGTCAAGAATAGAATCTGGTCAGAATAATCTGATTTTTCTCTATGACAGGGTAAAGGCACAATGAAGAGGAGCCCTGGGTGCCATTTAAGTGGTTCTTAAGGACGATGTAGATAGAATGTTGGATAGGTACAAAACCCACTGGATAATTATGCTTACAGAGTTCTTTGTGGTTTTCTGTTGAAAAGGAAGGAGTCTGTTGAGTAAAGTTCAGGGACATCTGTTCCAGGTCTGGTTTTGTTCAGGTCATTTCCATTAATGACCTGGACAATGGAGAAGAATGTGTACTTGCTAAATCTGCAGATTGAGCAGTATCCAGTGACAAATCTATTTGCCTAACAGGCCTTTAGAGTAAGAAGGACTCCGCTAAAAACCACCTGCTTGGGTTACAGTATCAGAGAGATAGGGCTATGGAGGTACTGGGGATTTGTGAGAGAGGTCCTAGAGAAGGTCTGTAGGACACCTACTGTATTTATGCTGGGCCAGAGAGCACCATGTCCATGTCCTGGCCCCGTGGGGAGGGAGCTGAAAGTGGGAGGCTGTACTGGCTCAGCTGCATTAGGAAGGCAGGTGGCATTTGGAAAGCAGGGGACCTCTCCCAGAGCTCTCTGCTGCCAGCTTGCTCACTTTGTTAGTTACTGTTGGCCACCTCTGGTGTCTGTAGATTTTAAGGTTTTCCCCGAGGTTGTGTCAGTTATTTGGTGTCATTGTGCAAAGTGCTCTCAGCTCAGAGCTGGTGTGTCATTTGCCATCTGGTCTGGATCCTCCACTGTGCAGTATCTCTGACTGCAGAAAGAGACACCACCATCTTCTCTGTACAGGACTGGGAAGGAGAAATCTGAACCAGCCAGCCAGCCTACAGAGCCACTGGCCACCCACTTGCATGTGCCAGTTGCTTTGTGTGGGCACTGACTGAGTCCTTCCTGATCAGAAATCAGACTGGTCTGGTGTAACATCAATTGAAACAACTGCATGGAAAACCTCAGTCTGAAAAATCAGTACCTAAGCTAGGTCTTGACTTTTCGCCCCTGGCTCCAACAGGAAGCAGATCATGAGAACCGTGTGCTGGCCTTCTGCTCTGTATATTTGAGATTATCTTTCATTGGCTTAATTCTGCAATAGTCAACAGCAGCCAGCCTTGTACACCCCTATCCCAACTGAAATTTGTCTTTGTGGGACAAGTAGAGGACCTTCACAAGCACCACAGCAACAGGGAGAGCAACCAAAGCTGCATGGGAGCTGTTCACGGCAAAGCACAACTACTAGAGCAGGTTAAAAGAGAAGGAGAAGTTCATGTTACTCTTGGCTTCAGCTGGGATGAAAAGAAGGGAAAATTTTCTTTCCATTCATAGACACATCACTCAAGTGAAAGGGAAGCTGGGTCTCCCTTCAATTCCTTATGCAGGCAAAGCTACCTTTTTATGGGAGATGCTTGTTCTCGCTCTGCTATGTTCCCACCTGCCCTTGTGATAAGCACAGGCAGAGTGGCAGAGTACATGGAAAGGGAGAAGAGGCAGGAGTAGGTGTGAAAAGAGCTCAACTTCTCCATCAAGGAGTAGGAGAGTACTGTGGTACCACTTGACTTGGGTTATCAGGGAGAGGAATTGGCCTCAGCTGTGAGTCAGGCTCAGTGGAGGAGAGGATATTAGAAAGAAGTCCAAGCCCCCTTTTTCCCTTAGGGGGAAGAGCCATGGTAGAGAAGGGAGTTAAGCGCGACTGCACCGAGATGGGGTGTGTGGATGGAGGCTCCAGCAGAGAATGGAGACTAACCACTGAAGCTACCTCAGCGGTACTGGTTTCCAGCAGCAAGGTAGGATACAGGTTACAATGAATGGTCTTGTCCTGGATGTGCCATGTCTATCTTTTAGATGTTTATGCTTGATTTCTGCATGTATGTTGTAGATAGGGTTGTGCTTCCAGAAGTAGCTGTTTCAGTGCAGGGTAACTTGGCTCCCTCATTTTGGATTAGCTCAGCGCAAAGAATAATTTTGCTACAGTGAAGTTGAGCTGACATCTGTGACTGCTTTCAGCATCTACTCACCAATACCTTCAGCACCAGCTGCTCCCTGTGGAATAGGCTTTGGCAAAGACTGAATGGCCCATGCTTTGCTTGTGAGGGACCTCTTATTGTGTCCTAGAGATGATGTCTTCTTAGAAAAAAAACTTGCTTCCTCTCTGCATGCTGACAATATTGCAGAAACCTGGTTTATGCCAGGTTACCTCTTCCATTCATCCAAGCTTGTTGTGGTGATGTGTTTTGTTTTTTCCTAAGAGAAAAGTAAAATATCGGGGTTGTGCTTTCCTCTTGAAGTATGTGCCTGATAAAGGGAAAGGAGACTGCACTGGGTAGGGATGTCCTGCTCCCTTGCTGCATGTGGAGCTTCCTTGAGCCCTTGGAGGAACCTGCTGCATCCCTCTCCACTGACTGAAGCAGCAGGTGCTCTGCTGCATGTAGATCTCGGGAGAGCCACCTATGTTTCACAGCTTTCCCAACAGAAACTGTGCAGGAACAGGTTAGCAGGGCAAGTTGCTGCAGCTGGCCTCTCCCATTGGTACGGCTGTTCAGAGTGGGAGTGCCTGGAAGGACTCCCCCCTGCCCTGGGCTGCTGGGAGCCCAAAGGCACTGGCCCCATCCAGCGCAATAGGGGAGCCTGAGCCAGGAGAGGCTTGACCTTCCTGCCACAGTGAGTGGATGTGAGCAGGGAGGGAGCTTGATTTTCCTTTCATACAGTGTTCATGGGCTTTTGCTGTCCTGAAGATCCCAGATGTTTGATTTGTAAGCAAGGAACAGAGATGGCTCCTTCAAACATCAGGCCGCTGTTCCAACTCAGGCTCCCTTGTGCTGGCACTCCCAAGGATGCTCACTTTCACTTGGGCTACTGGTGCTTGATTACTGAGTCTTCAGACGCAGGCTCATGCTCTCAATAACCAGACAGGCAGAAGCCTTGAAGGGATTGTGCCAACTTTTATTTTATTATCTTTTTTGGAAATGGGATTTGGAGAAGGGAAGGGAAGGAGATGTGCAAGGGGGAGCTGATTGTTGCAAAAGGAGATGCTTTGGATGTACACTGGCAAAGGTGTTCCTGTCTGACTGGAAATGACTGAAGCAGTAAAGCATGACAGGCAGGACACCACCTTGGTGGATGTGCTTGCTTTACAGGATTTTTGGTTTTAAGGTCTACTTTGTAGGTTATTTCACGTACAAAACAAAAAAGCCTATTATAGTGTCTATATATGTATTTGTGTATATATATCTTATATATATACTCACACACATATTTTATATCCTTACAACTCCTTCCTTAAGGCTTCAAGTCTGAAGGGCCGTGCGCATTATAAAGAGAGATGCCAATTGACTGAGACAAGGCTTTCCTTACTGGCTGTGTGATAAATAAGTGGGCAAGATGCCTTTAACTGAAATCTTGCACCTGTGCAGGGAGAAGGGGTCAGCCAAGCACCAAATGGTGGCCCCCGTGTCGCCCTGTCCCTGGTTGTTTCCTGCAGGGGTGGCATCCATCTGCCTGTGGTGCCCCAGGGATTTGGGGAGCTCACCCCTGCAGGGCTCAGAGGGGCAGACTGAAACATGCTTGTTTCTGCTGCCCATGGGTCAGGAGGAGGAGGTTTGGTGGGCAAGAGGGGAATGGTTTTGGGAGGGGAAAGACAGTCAAAATTCACCATACGATAGTTAGACAAATCTTCAGAGAGGTCCATCTGCCTGCTCGCTGCTTGCTCTCGCTCTCTCTTACTCTCATGTTCACTCTCATTCTCTGCAGGACGTACGCTGTTGTAGGGCTAAAGGTCTCCTTTTGTCAGGCTAAGGTCAAGTCCCTGGTTGGCAGAGGGTAGCCCTTCATACAGGCCTGTCCACGGCGTATTGGCAAGGGCTCAGATTGGAAGCTGCTGTCTGCACTGCCGGGTAGGTGAAGTTAGCGTGCTGCTTGGCCTTCAGCCGCAGGCTGGCCAGGCTGGAGTTGCATGTGTCCCTGTACATGTAGGGGCTGGCTGTTGAGGCGTAAGGACAGGCACTGGATGAGACAGCAGAGTTGAGGCTCGGGCTGTTCAGGTTGTTAATGTTTCCCAGGTTGTTAAGGCTGGAGGCCGGTACTCCAGTCACCGCAGAAGGAACCATGGATGAAGGCATGGTCATCGAGGCGATGGAGCTGGGTGGGGAGAACATGGGCTGGGAGGAGAGGGGACTGACATTCATGGAGTTGAAGAATGGGAAGCTCTTGGCTGAGAGCGGGCTGGTGGCAAGCCCTTTGGTGGCCCAGTTGTTGTAGGAATAGCTGGAATACATGTCATCATAAGGCTGCATCAGTCCATTGAACTGGGCTCCGAAGCTGTTCTTGCACAGTTCAGCCTGTTGGTTCCTCTCCCGCTTCCTCCACTTAGCTCTACGGTTTTTGAACCAGACCTGCGAGAGAGAGAGAAGGGATAGGAATCACTCTGGGCTGTTCCTGGAAGGGGCCTTGCCTCAATCTCTTTCCCCAGCAAGGCAAGGGCTGCTGAAGGGCTGGGGATGCTCCCAGGGAGCTGGGAAGCTGAGCAACATGAAAGGAAAGGATTGCAGCAAGATCTCTGAACTGTAGGGTCATCTCCCAGCGATAATCACCACCTAGATCAAAAACCAACCACTACTGTTTTACAACACACAGAATAACCCACCTCACTCAAGAGGTGCCCTTTTTCACAGGGAAAAGGGAAGGAAATACTTGCTGTATTTCCAAGCAACCACAGCTTAGGAGGGGTTGGAGTTTTGTGACTTTGGTCAAATACTTTGCTCCCATGTGATTTAAGAGCTGCTGAGTGGAGGAAATAACCTTATTGTGACTTCACTTCAGGACCAGCTTGGGGTGGGATGTTATAAGTCTGTCTTCTAACAGGAAAATCTGTTAGTGTTGGATGGACTCAAACAGTATAACTTCCTAGAGCATGGAAGCTGCTGGAAGGCTGGTGCTGCTAACTCATATTTCTAGTACTGGAGAGAAGCTCTCATTCCAGCTGGAGCCCTGCCACACTGCCTGTGACTGCACAGCAGTTTGGGAACACCAAAGAATGCCCTCCAGCAAGGCTAAGGCTGGGGCAGGATGGCACTGCAAGGAAGGGCTCTGCCAGGTTGTGGCCGCCAACTGGCAGAGCTCTGTGGGGCAGAACCTGGGCTTTGCATCTCCCTGTTATTTCAAGGTGGCACTGGATGGGGAAGGTACCACCAGCTTGGGCTCTGTGTGTGGGTGGATGTGCCAAATCTCAGGCATAGAGCCTGGTGAGGTGTTTTCGAGATGGATAAATCTTCTAGTGCCCCTAATTACTCCCTTGGTTTGGGGACAACTTGGCGGCATGTACCACAGCTGGCTTCCTCCCTACAAGCTTGGGCACAGAAAGGTAGGAGTCCTACCCGGACTCGTGCCTCTGTCAGGTTGGTCCAGACTGCTATTTCCTCCCTGGTGCTCATGTCTGGGTAGCGGTTTCTCTGAAAAGTAGCTTCCAGCTCCTGGAGCTGCTGGCTGGTGAAGTGTGTCCTCTGCCTCCGCTGCTTCTTCTTAAGCGAGCCGTCTTCAGGATTGGAGTCGTCCGTCTGGTTTTGCTGAGACTTCTCAGTGTCTGTGTGAGAAATAAAGATGGCAGAGATCCCCCGAGTTAACTCAAGGACTTAGACGCATTTAGGAAGCCTGTCCTTGGGGCAATCAGTGCATGCTCAGTGAGTTTCCCCTTCGCTGCAGCCACCAGCAGCTCCAGCTGCACCCACAGGAGTGTTTTCGTCTCTCGCACCCACCCTGCATCCAAACCAAAGGTGGCCCTTTGATGCAGCACAGATTGCCCTCCTTTAACTTCTGTAACGCATGTCAGCTTCCAAATGATTGGATTTGCATTTTTCAAACTTCCAGTTTCTGGTTTTCAATTGTCATAGTTAAGATGGGTGATAGTGGTAGAACTTACCCAGGTCAGCGGTTTCCTACTTTGCTTAAAACTCTCTGCCTAAGGCACCCAGTGGAAAAACTGAATGGAAGTTGCCACTTATGACACAGCAAAAGATCCAGCAGTGGTTTTGTGGACAAGTGACGGGGAAAGGCAAATTGCTAATGATAGCAAGTTGAGGCTCTTAATTTAGCTAAACCTAAGGAGCACAGAGTCTGTCCAGAGAGGTTGTGGAGTCTCCTTCTCTGAAGAGTTTCAAAACTCACCTGGACGCATTCCTGCGCCACCTGCTCTAGGTGAACCAGCTTTAGCAGCAGGGTTGGACTAGATGATCTCTGGAGGTCCCTTCCAACTCCTACCATTCTGTGAAATTTTTATCCTTTCTCCATTTGTATTCCTTTACCTTCTTGCTGCACGTTATTTTGATTTTTAAAAAGTAGGAAAAGGCCTTTCTTAGACCCTCCCATGAAGTACTCCAGGATCTCCCTGTTCTTTTGCCATTGCCCTCCTCCTCACTTGGAGATCCCTCTCCTAGACACAGCGTCTTTCTTTTTTTCCTCTTAAATGAATATCTCAAAACTCTCCGATGTTCACCCTGGTATGTAACTGAAAAGTACAGCTCAGCCTCCTCCTAGGCATTAAGCCTAGGCCTTAGTGCTGGTTTTGGGCTACCATGGTTGGAGGTGGGCAGTCAGGTACTTCCCTGTGTCACAGCTCCTCCTGGGGCTGTCAGTACTCTGCAAACGGGTAAAATGCAAATATAAGTATCTTCTATCATAAAAATAAAATGTCACATTTGAGCACTTGAGCCATCTATGGAGGACTGCTACAGGGATGAAAGCTACAGCTCATGTTTAAGTCTGGTGGGAACCAAGACAAGCCACCATAGAAGAAAATTATTCTAGTGAAAATAATTTCTGATGTTCACCTCCTCCTTCCTCTGATGTAGAAGCAAGGTGAAGCAGTTCCAACTGAAAATCAGATTTTGAGCAGGGATGGGTTCTTTTATGGTAGTACTCAGCTAAGTAATAGAAATTATTGCAAACAGTTGCCAAACTGAAAGAACCTTTAAAAATCCTAGCATCACTCCACTGAGATTCAGATAAAAAAGAATTTTTGTTTAGTTGTGATTTTTTTTTTTTAAGTGGAAGCTATCTTAAAAGGCTTTGAAATCCAGAAAAATGCTAACATGGAAAGTGTCTTGTACAGCGCCTTGAAAAGCAGAGAGGCAAGAAAACAGTAACCCGGAACACAGCTAGGTGAGGGGGGGAAAAGGGCTCCTCAAGTTAGATGGATATGCTCTGGAAAAATATACCTCCTAAAAGCTAAATGGAAAAGAGAGAGCCTAAGAGAGTGGCTGAAAAGCATCTGAGCCCCAAAGAGAAAGGACTCTTTGCTACAGGGCAGTGCTGTACCAAGAGCAGGGGCTTTAACGGAGCCCAACTCTGAGAGACACTCCTGTCCCAGAAACCTGGTGCCACTACCCTGTTCCTGTGGCAGCATATTCATTCACAAATTTCTCTCTGCTGTTCCTGGGAAAACCCTTCTTGCACCTGCCTTCCTCCAAAGTGAGAAATGATGGAGTCGTAGAGAGGAGCTGCAGGAGATGCACCAACTCTTCCTGGAGGAAAGCCTGGGTGCAGTCAGGTTTGTTTCCATGGGTATGTGTTCAACTGATGGAAGCCATGTGGGTTCCAAACAAGCTCCCCACCAGCTGCCTCTGCGGCATGTTTAATGCTATCCACCAGCAGGAAAGCTAATGCAAGGAGAGTGAGCTAGCCACTGCTCACAACAGCAGAATGCAAGCCGATTCTGCTGAGCAGGAAGGTGCTGTCTCCCATTCCTAGTGCCAGGACCAGCTTGTGTTTCTATCCAGGGTATTATACCTGCATTAGAACTTTCCCGGTGCACTCTTGAAACAGTCAAAGCCATAGGACCTTAGAAGTGGAACAGTAAGAGCTGGCTGTGGTCTCATGGTACTCTCCTCATTCCCATGAACATCTTTATGTAGAGATCCCACATTTAGAAGAACTCTTGGAAGTGTGCTCTTAGTGTGGACCTTTTTTACAGTGGTTCTTGACAAGGAGACAAATCTGATTTCCCTAACTCGATGCTCTAAGCCAGTGCTGGAAAAGGGATATTCTTGCATTATCCACCTCTAAAGCAGATTAGAAAGAGAGTGATGCCACCATGTCTGAACTAGTTATTAGAAATGGCCCAGTACAGATGAAGGGACATTTGGTTTGTTTGTTCATCTGCTAAATGTGGGTTAATTAAGAGTCCAATGCCTACAGGGGATATTTTCCTTCAGGAGCCCCTGACAAACACAGGGCCCCTGACAAATCAGGCGGCTGTGCTCAGGACCGCTCTTCACGCAGAAAGAAACTACCCTGAGAGGGAAAGAGAATGGAGTGAAGGTACCACTGGTTTGTAGTCTGCATCTGGGTGGAAGAGCTCACGAAGTATTTTGCTGCTTCTGGTGTAGAATTGTCCATAAATCCTGTGAAGTCCAAGGACATGTAGGAATCCTGATTTTGAGCCCGGAAAAATCTCTGCAACTACACGTTCCTTTTACTGTACACTCTTCATTTCTGTACTTGCTTCCTGTGACTCTTCCCAAGGATTGCTTATAGGGAGTGTCATCTTCATTTCTGCTTTTTCTCTAGGCAGGGGAAAAGTGCCATCTAAATGGTGCAGAGCTTGGGCTTTGCAGTGAAGACCAAAAGGGTGGCAATACAGGGAAACAGAGGACCCTGCAGGAAGGATGGATCATGTCGATGCCCTGAATCCATGCTGAGGATTAGAATACAGCGAGATGCAGGACAGTTCCTCACCACCTCCTTCGTCCTCACTCTCCCCCTGACATGTGCTGCCTGACGAAACCTTAACAGAAGGGGGTGTCACAAACCACATCACACCATCAGAGAGGGATGTCCGAGAGTTAAGCCTAGACAAGCAAGGTTTGTGCTCCTTTCCTCGGGATCTCTTATTCTGTGGATGAAGGAAGCAGAGTCAAGGAGGAGTAGGGAGGCTGCTCTCTTGACAACAGGCAAGAAATGCCAGAAGTGCAATCCTGCCTTGTCCCAGGCTGCCCTTGATGGTGTGCTCTGCCTGACGCTGGTGGCACGTGGCTGCCATCGGTCTCGCTGTGAATGCACAAGCTGCAGGCCTCTCCGTGCAGGTAGTACTGGTTAACACCCACATGCTAGAACCATTTTCTTTCTAGACCATTTAAGACAGTGGGGGGGTGACATGGCCAGGCACCCAGAGTTTATTGTCAACCCAAAATAGATTGTGGAATATATCTCATACGTGTTCTCCCACTCAATGAAATGACTGTGGTCATAGCTGGAATTAGCTGCTCATGCCTAATGGAAAGAAAGAAGTCAGCTCCTAAATTGGTGGTTTTGTGGCATGTCAGGGTGGGCTTAATCAGGAAGGAGAATGGAGATGACCGCTGTGCAGCCAAAGCAGCTGACAAGGAACCACTGAGCTTGGGGATGTGCTCAGCTAAGGTACACGTGAAACGAGGAATTCAGCGGGTAGCTTCTCTGACAGTAGTTATCCCAGCATAACTCCCTTCATGATACTTACTCTGGGGAATGTTAATCTGCATCATTATGCTGATTAGCTTCTGTACATGGGTGAGCCTGGAGGCTGCCTCTGACCCTCACCTCCTCTCAAGCTGGCACTGGCAGGGGCAGCTTTGCACTGTCCTGCTGCATCCAGAGCAACAACGGATGGAGTGGTCACAGGACAGATGCAAAACCTAGAGGAAGCCATAGCTTCGGTAGCTGATTTCTGAGCAGGTGTGAATGGTGGTGTTTCTTCTTCAGAACCCGATAAAGAATGTGGCAGGCTTGGGATTTGCTCAGCCTTTGCTAATAGTCAGAGGTACCGCCTTGGAACAAGAGTAGCCCACTGTGTACCAAGGCAAGGGCAATACAGTATTTCTCTTCCTTCCAATGGCTTGAAACTGGGAAGTTCAGCCCAAAGTTAACCTGTAGCATGGGAAGCTTTAACGTAATCAATTTAAACAGAGTGTAAATAAAAAAAAGAAGAGCAGTTTATAACTAGGTGTCTTGGATGAGATTTTCCATGTTGTGGGGAGAGCTCTCCTGCTCTGGGGACCTGGTTTAGGCAAGTACAATAAAATCTTGGCTGGGCAGTGATCTGGTTTGCCAGACTCCTGCCTGCTGTGGCCTGTGCCTTCTGTCAGCGGTGGCTTCCTGCAGCTGGGGCCAGGCACCCCCATCTCCAGGATGGTGTTCTCACCCTCCCAATGGCTGTCAATGTGATACACACCTGTGTGCCTTCCCCCTGCTTGCTGGGATGGCCCTGCTGCCAATGGCAGTGCGCTGGCCCCAGGAGCACCAGAGCTTGCCTCCTGCAAGCCACTGGCTACCCAGATCCACCACCAAGATGGTTTGGGGCCTTTCTTGTATCCTGAGCCTTGCACTCACCACTGTGGTCCTGCCCTTTGCAGCTGTGCTCGTGTTGAGGGGTTCCGGAGTCTGAGAGAGACAGGGCTGGGCTGCGAGCCTCGGCATCTGCCAGCAGGTTGAAATCCATGGGGCAGGGATGGGTGGCAGAGGAGGAGGAATCTGAAAAAGCAGCAGGCATGGAGTGATTAGGGAGATGAATCTGTGTGTGTGACCTCTCCCCGCACCCTTCAGGAGGGACTTGCCAACCCTTGAGGAAAGGTCTAGGAAAAGTAAAAGATCCCTGTGTGATCCTTGGACACTTTGAGTTTCCTGGCTGGAAAATGGGCATGCTAGGCTTTCTGCTGAGCTTCCCTATAAATCAAAAGTCATCTAGTGACACTTCTATTTGCAGCCTTCAGAGAAAGAGTCTCCAATTTATAGGTGACATTCAGACTGAAATAGCAACGCTGGGAGCATGCTGTGTAACAGAGATCTGAGGAAGTGGTTCTAGGCCAGCCAAGGGCTGTTAGCACCTTCTCCAGACATCCCACCTCTCTCATCCTCACAGCCCAGCTTCCCTCCTCTTTCAACCTTGCTTCTCCACAAACTCATCAAGCTCAAGTAAAGCTATCTGGAGAGCATTAATGCAGATGTACATGCACACATCTGAGAAGAAAACCACTCCTGTACGTGGCACTGATAGGAAGCCAGGTCTGCCTGCACAGCCACTGCCACAAGCAGGGAGCCAGGCAGCACAAGTGGACTTCTTTGAGGTACATAAGGACCTCTGGAGCCTGAACTAACGCAGGAATCACATTACACACCCTTGGGTTCCTGGGAATGAGTGACCCTGGTTGCAGCAGCAGCTCACTTCCAGCCTTAGGTCATCCTGGCTGAAGGTTCTCTGTGTCCCCTCAAGTGACTGGCCTGTGCCTATAAGCCACCTTTCCTGTCTGAAAGCATGCCATCTGGGAAGCTGGCAATGCTGCTCCTTCCAACTGCAGGCACCACTGGGATTCCTCTATCACTTCTTTCCGCATCTGTCTGTCCATCAGTTATTCTCATCATGTTCTTCTGCAGTGCCCTCCCACATCCTTCACTTGTATTGCCCAGACAAACTTAGCTGAGAGCACCACTTTGTTCTGGATCACAGCAGATGTTCATGAAGAGGCAGGCAAGAGGCAGTGCTATGAGCCCAGATACGTCACCTTGGAAAGGTGAGGTGGCCCTCTGTTAGCCCTTAATCTGGCTTTGGGATTGTAACCCTGCGGTATGTAGGACAATGCATTGCCACCAACGCAACTGTAATGGTTTCTGAAGGCTGGACTTCTTTGAGGGGACCACAGCAGCTCCTGAAACTCCAGTTACCCCAGCTAGTATCTCACCTTCCCAGCTAGGGTGCCTCTCACTCTAAAACATACCAGCAGCTGATGCACTGTGCTGGGATCTGCGACCCATGGGTTTAGGATGGTTTGGACCAAGTGTTTTGGACTTCCAAGGTGCAGGTGAAGGCCAGTTGTGAAGACTGGATTCTAGCTGGTGAGGGACTGCCCGGCCCCTCGAATCCGTGCATGCTGGGGAGGGAGCCTGCTGAAGGCAGTGTTTCATCTGGACTGTGCTAGCATTTAAACATGTAAACAAGAGATTAATCACGTTGCTGTTGCACCTCCTTTGGAGGTGGATGACACTGACTAAGAATGTATTTTCAGAGCTGTCTACAAGCTCCTGTCAATTAGAGCAGGGCTGCTGTCAGGGTCCTTGGCAATGCAGTACCCGGTACCTTCAGTGTGCTTCCCAGACCGTGGTGAAGAGGGCGGGGAGCCACTCCTAGCGGTTACCTGCCTGGTTTCCGCAGCAGATCTCACTCACAAAACCCCCAGCAATTTCCCTTACTCTCCCTTTTGGTGGACTTCCATCCCCAGCCTTGCCCGGGCCTTGATGAATCTGACTCGACAGCGGCCTGAATCAGTGCTCTCCGAAAGCAGCATCTAGTGAAGGACCCTGGTGCTGGCTTTTCAGACCTTTGCCTCACTCCAGGCTTCTCCTCTCCTGTGGGAGAGAAGTGGCAGAGGCTCCATCTTTGCCGTGAGGCTGGTTTCCATTTCCACCTCGCAGTCAGCCTGACCTTTGATGTCCGCTGGCTGCCTAAGCTCCTGGCAGCAGCAGGGTATTGCCCTGTTGCTTTTTGCCGTGTATATGTACACGGAGTGATGTGACAGGGCCTGTGTTTTCTTTAATACCTTTGCATGGAGTAGGGGGAGTCCATCTGCTGCTGATATTGCCGTGGCTTTTACCATTACTCTTGGAATTATGCAGAAACGCGCAGTGAATTAATTCCATGGATTAAGTCTTGATTAAGATGTGTGTCACTTTGCTGTCTCAGAATTTATTAAGAGCCCTTCTTGAGGTGGCGGCAGATGGAATTTCTGCCCAATGTTTGTAGATGATAATTTCCCCTCTTCTACAGCCATTTGCATATGATTGCATCTGTCAAGCACAATTTCCTCTCTTCTAGGGCTTGACTCTCTACTGGACCAGATTTAAGGAGGAATTGTCTTGCTGTAACTGAAGGCCAGTGTCCTCTTGCGCAGGGCCCTATTTGCTTTGAGACTCTCTGCACATCTTGCATTGCTTTCATCTGTGCAAACTGGAGTGGTGAAGGGAAAAACAGAGCAGAGTATTTTCCAGTTGGTTCCATAGGTGTAAATGACAACACAAGGTACAAGGCTTAGGGGAACACAGTCCTGATATTGAAAATTCATGTCTCATCCTGAACCACACCAGTGCAGTGGTTACAAGGTTGATCCAAGCCGCTGGGCACAACGTAGTGTGCTCAAACATGCAGTGGGCACCTAGATTAAAACCGGTTTTAAAGTGTGACTCATATTCAATTTGAAACTGGGACTTGCGGCTCAGAACAAGTTTGCTTTTAGAACTGAATTTAAAACTAGGGGAGATTTTGTATGTGTATATATATGCAATTACATACCTATTGTATCTGCCCTACATGGTGGCATGAAGGAAGGTCTCAGCTTGCTGTGAGCAGGCTGCAGAGAAGTAAAAGCAGAGGGAGAGAAGGATCTTCTCTGCACTGTTTGAAGGACCATAGCAAAAGCCTCCGATGAGACAGCATGAGTTCTGTACCAGTGTATTTATCCAGAGGCAACCCCATGCCACTGACACAAGAGGTTGTAGGTATTATTCTAGATTATACAGCCCTTTTGGATTTAATTAAAGGAGCTTTCTTCCACATTGGCTAGATCACGCTGTAGGCAGAGACATTAAGAAAGCCAACACTAAACCTTCATGGCATTTCTACTAAGTTTGCCTGGTCTCCGGGAGTTACTGAAATTGGCACCTCGAAAATGTCTTTATACAAAATCAAATTTATCATCTCCATCTGAGTCTTCATCTCACTTTCTTTTAACATTAAAGAAGGGTTTCTTTAGGGACAGCTGCTATACAAGTGACATGCAGCCCGGCTTGCTCAGAGGTTTCTGGTTTGTAAAACCAGCCCTGGCTCCTAGCCTGCTCTGTCACCTGTAACTCTTTCTATCTATGTATGTAATTGCTCCTAAAATCAGGTTCCCTAATCTGTAACAAACATACACTTTCTTCCACTTGTTACCTGTGGGCATCGTCTCCCTGGTGCCTGTGTGTCGGTGCCAGTAGACGCCTGCACAGGGCCTTCCAGCTGGACAAGGAGCTGCTGTCCCTTCCCCACAGGCACGGTGGAGGGCAGAGGGAAGAGACTGCCTCTGGCTGTAGGCTTTTTCTCCTTTCAAATTCACCCCCTTTCTAATTCTGTGTCGGTGCAGGCTGCCCAAGCCAGGGCCATTTGGGCAGGAGGAGGAGGGCACTTCTACACAAGGAGGGCAACCTTGTTTAGCGAGTGTTCCCGTGATCCCTCTCCTGCTCCATCACCCAGGAGCAAAGATGCCTTTGCTTGGTCTTTTTTGGAGGTGCAGGAGGAGGCACAAAGGCTGACTTGGAGCCAAGTAAGGCTAATTATAGTGGTGGGTTTTGTAATGTCGATGTTGCCGACTGAGAGCTGCCTTCAGATTGACAAGTGTGTGCTGCTCAACTCTCTTTGTTGCCATTAGGGAGCAGGCTACCTGCTGAAACTGCTTTAGCAGATTGATCTGAAGGGGAAAGCTGTCTCTTGGGTTGTTTTGCTGTTATCTGGCTCCCCATGGGCATGCAAGGGTGCTTCAGCAAGGACCCAATACCTGGGGTCCCTAGGCACATGGACCACTGGTGACACACAGGTAGGAGGGAAGCCCATCTGGCCAGGTTCCCTCCAGCAGATTGGTTCAGTCCTGTGGACCTGCGAGATTCCCCCAGTGCCTGTACCTCTGGCCAGGGCTGCTGCAGCCTCTGTTTGGGATTGCTGATCTCCACAAATGGTTCAGGGTTATCCCTCAGGCTGAAAAGTGATCTGCAGTCAGTCGTGGAGCACTGGTGTCTTTTCTTTCTTCCATCCCCTGAGGTGAAGGTATGATGTTACACTAGATGTCTTAGGGTCAGAGCTGTCTCTTCCTGCTCCATCAATCCCAGAAGTCAAACTGCTGGGAGTAACTGGATTCACAACGGAGTCTGGTAGATTGCTTCACTCCTCTCATGCTCGCGTTCCCTGTGTGCTGGCTTGCTTTTAGCAGAGATAAATATTTGGGACTCTAACTGTGCATCTTGAGGAAGATGATCTGCTTCTGTACTATGGTCCCCAGCAGGTGCTGAGCTAAGATGGAGCAGCCCCATGTCAATGGGGAAGGGGCTGAGGCTGCATCTGTCCTCTCCTGGAATTGCATTTTGTTCTCTGGATACAGGCATTTGTTCAGGGGATGGTGCCATTAGAGTCCCTGCTGGCTGGGATTTCAACTGCCACAGCATGCACACCACATGAATTACACAGCGACCCAAGAGCCAGGCTCTCTTCACTGGCCCATGCGAGTGCTGCCTGCAAGGGGCTCTTTCCCTGCAGTGAGAAAGCAAAGAGGATGGGACGCTAGACGAGTTAATCTTTGTTTCCTCACGACTATAGAAATACAACTATGAGGAGACCAGGGTCATCCACTGCTAAACATCTCAGTGTAGCTTTAAGTCTCTAATCTTAATGGAACTGCAGCAGGAACCAAGAGCAACCATTAATCACAGGAAGATAAACAGCAGCAGCCAACTGGTGACCCAGAACACAGCGCCATGACAGGACAGGAGAGCAAGCTGCTCTCCTCCAAAAACTTCAGGCTGTGCATAGCCCCAGGCTGGCTGAGCAGCGCTTTCAGGCGCATACTCAGAAATGGATCGTCGACCTCCAGCAAGAGCTGAGTCACAGGTTATAATAAACTTTATTTCTCGATTTAGTCCTTGCAGTTGGGCACTAACGCCTGAGCTCTGGCGCTGGGTGGTTTCGTAATGGTGTGTGCTGCTTTGAAGCTTGGAACATGGTTCGGAGGTTTGGTTTTTTTTCCTCCCATCAGTAGGAATTGCCAAAGTTCCCTCAGGCGCTTGGTATCTTGCTATCAGAGCAAGTTGCCTGGGTTGGTTGGTGCTGCCCCGCACACGGTGTGGACTGCAGTGCGCTGTGCCAGGCTGACCACAGCAACCCAGGCCCTTGTTGCCAAGCTCCCTGCCTGCAGCTGGTGGCACAAGCTGCCTTTCTGAGGAGAGTGTCCAGGCTGTTCCCACTGTCTTCTCTTTTGGTTCCTGACAACGCGAGGCAGGGAGAGGATGAAGAGATAAGGCGCTGTCGCTGACTTGGCTTATGATGTAGGTAAAACCACTTGGCTGTTCTGGGACTCCATCCTTCATTTCAGAAATGATGTTAATGAGCCTATCCGAGCTGGTAGAGGCAATGAAGTAAAATTCCTTTAAGTGCTTCCAGATCCTCAGATAAGAGGTGCTAGGGAAATGACCAGCCTTGCTGGACACTGCCTAATGCTTTCCCGGGGGGCTGGCGGCAGCTTGCAAGGTGAGAGCAAGCTGTCTCCTTCCTCTGCTTTGACAGGAGCCTCCAGCTGTGGAGGAGGGTCATGGCTGAAACCTCTGCTCTGGGTGATAGAGGGTTAATAAAGCGCCTGTATTCTGAAGGATTATCACAATGGAAACATCCCAAGAACTGACAGCTCCATATCCATGTCCACAGCAAAAAAGCCCACAATGGAATGTGTCCTGTTCGCTTATTTGATGGGCTGTACTGCGCCGGGGAAGCGCCCTGATGTAACCGTGCCCTGTACACAATGCATCATCCTCCCCAATGGGTACGTCTGCAGTCCTTGGACTGTATCAGTGCAGATCCCGCTGAACTAAAATGTGGGGGTCTGCAGAGACAAGGGGACACGCTTGGGCTTAGCCTAAAGCAAGCTATTTGCATTAGTATATTTGGATCCCAGTGCTGCCCTTAGCCTACCTGCATGGTTTTTGAAATGGCGCCCAAAATTTGGAAGCGAAAAGCTAATCCTAGCACAGAAGAGCTAATCCTAACATAGAAGGAAAGTCCTGCCAGACTTTCTGCAAAGTTATTTTTTCCCTAAACTAAACGTTCATACTTCTTGCATTCTTGCACTGCCGGTCTCGCCGTGTCCGGCTGGGTTTCCGGTATCCCTTGGACGCCCTGCCTCAGTGGGGCTTTCAGCACCTTGGCTCCATCAGCCAGAATCGGGATTTTCTTTCTGACAGGCTATGCAGTTATATTAATAAAGCCATGCTTTGTTATGGCTTATTTTTTGTTAAGCATCTGGAACAAAATAAATCAGCAAAGGCTCGATTTTGCCCAAATGAATTGTGATCACACAAAGTTGCTGGTGCAGTGAGGCTCCACAGTGCTGGACTGCTGGGAGTGAGAGCGTGGTCTGCAATTATGGGGAAAGACAAGTCCTTCGGGGAAATTAATCCCTTTGCTTTGTGGAAGGGAGGAAAGAGACCAATTTTTGGTAAGAAATTCCACCTGGGAGAATCTCACAACCGAAACAAACGACCCACTAAAGCGAAGCGCCAGCACCGGCCAGGCCCCGACTTACCGACCCGACTCATCCCTGCCTGCCCTTGCCCTCCTCCCGCGCCCCAGCGGGATGGCTTCAAAGCTACCCACCCGTGCCAGCACTGCAGGATCTGCCTGGGTCTGCATGGGAGAACTAGCTGCACAGCCACAGCATACGAGGGACCGCGATTTCCCCTCACGCCCCTAAGCTGAGAGAGGCAGAGCCAGGAGGGAAAGGAGACAGTTGCAAAGCAGGATGCCAGGCAGGAATGAGGGGCACAGGCAGCAGCTTGGGGGCCAGGCACGTGCTGCTCGCGCAGCAGGGCCTGGCATCAGCAGATCGGTATGCGGTGCTGTATTTATTTGGGTGATTGTATGAATTTGACTGATTATTCCGGCAGTCAAAGGAAATTGGCCTGATTCCTGGGGTGGGGGGGGAGAGGGTGGGGGGTGCTGTGCTTGCAGCAGCATGGCGGGATCATTTCTGTATCTCTGCAGCCATAAAGTTGGCCCATTTGAGGGAGGCTCAGATAGTGAGATCAAGGACTGGAGCTCTATGACTCCAACTGCTGTCAGGAGTTTTGTATGCAGATGGAGGGCAGCAGATGACTCAGACATTACAGAAGATGTAAATGATTCTCACAATTAGTAAACAAGCACAAGAAAGCCCCTAATCAAGCAGGTGATGCAGGGGGCCAAAGGTCAGGAAGAATCCCACCATGCCATC
Organism: Baryphthengus martii; assembly: GCA_013396935.1. Lineage (NCBI taxonomy): Eukaryota > Metazoa > Chordata > Aves > Coraciiformes > Momotidae > Baryphthengus > Baryphthengus martii. The sequence goes on along the minus strand of VWZK01008564.1, from coordinate 123,650 downwards.
GGCACGTCACACCCGCACGGCTGGCCGACCTCAGTGCACTGTAGAGCTGCCTGTGTCCACCACCCGTCAGCACTTCTGTTAGAAATCCTTTCTGGAGAAGTTTAACATTTGTTCTGTTGGCAAACCCGGCACTAGAGAGAAGCCTCTTTATTGGGGGGATAGTGCTGGATCACTGTTTTAAAACAATCTGGTGAAACCCAGAGTGCATGGCTGCAAAAGGAAAAGTAACGACTGCTAAGGGTGCCCTGGTGTCCCCACCAGCTACCATGGCCAACGAGCAGCTCTGTTAGTTAAGGCAAGAATCCAGAAGTGGCTGGCTCGTTCTGAGGGATGCGTTGTCTCACAGAGCAAACCCACAGTGCCTGAGGGAGCTGATGTCTGCTGTGCCCGGCTGTAAGGTTTCCCGATGATTTGTCTTTTTTTTCACAAGCAATTTATATTTAAATTTTTTTTAAAGCTCTGTGGCAGGACAACTCTTGCAGGATGAAGGCTGCCATGAATAAAACAAACGGATGATCTCAGCCCAGTTTCCCTCCCCTCTTCCTTGGGATACTGCAGCTGGTAGGGCTGGGGCAGAGGGAGGGTAGCTCTGAGAGGGATGATGGAGCTCACTCCACTCCCCCTCTGCCTTTATGGACCTTGCAACATGCCCTGGAGGTCAGCCTGTTTACCCAGACATTGTTTGAAGCGGCCGAGGAGGTGATTATCCCTCCTTACTGCAAACACTGTTGGACCCGACACGGTAGCGTTTTTCAAGCGGCCTGCGCTGGCAGAATCGGGCCCGCAGATTGCCTGGCTTCCACGCTGCACGCCCACAGCAGCTGGTTAAATTGTGTGTGTCAGGGGCGACGAGGAAGAGCGACGGGTGGGCGAGCAGGGCGGGCTGGCAGCCCTCTTACCCAGGTGCTCTGCTTGGGGCCCTAGCAAACCACCCACCCTGCGTCCCTAAATTTGGTGGCGCAATAGAACTCGCAAGCAGCACAATAAGTGGTTTGAATTTCAGGATCCTGAAATCAGCTGTGCTGCCTAAGGACTGCATACAAAGTCTGTCTCCCCCCCGCCTCCCCAAAATCCTTAGTTTTTCCATCTGCTGGAAGCTGCATCCCAAGTGGAGCCTTGGGAGGTAGGCACTTTGGGTGGGTAGGAAAGCAAAGCTGCAGAGCCCTAATTACTCATCCAGCCTGGCCCTCGGGCAATCCCATCAAAGAGGTTCAGAGAGAAAAGGAATGGGGCAGAGGGAAGTGAGCTGTCTCACAACACTGCCACTTGGGTCACACTGCCTCCCTTCAACTGCCAGGACAGCCTTGCTCTGGGGACCTTGCACCCAGAAATACCTCTGCCTCACTAGCTCCCTGTGACAGCCTGCAGAAAACTCCACCTGCAGCTTCAGGGTGATAGGAACCGCCTCCCCAGTGTCCCACTCTGGCCTGGGACTAGGAGCACATCTCAGTTAAAGCACTGCGTTTTTTGAACACCGTTATTAAAACTCACCCGACACAAATTAAGCTGCAAACCTTTTTTAAACGGGACACAAAAGTCCATTTTGTTCACTGCTTTGGAATTTCTCCCTGGTTAGTTATGGATCCGTATTCAGACTGACCTTTATAGCTCAATTAATTTAGCTTAGAAATTTAGATTTATTTTTTTTTAATCATCCTGGTACATCCAGTCCTCTAGAAATCTTTCTTATTTTATTCTGAAGGCAAACTTCCATGAATTTACTTTAAAAAATAATCTTGCAATAAATGCATACAAAAAACTCCAATCAACCCCAACTTGTAGAACTGGAAGTTGGGATACTGCGGCACCAAAAATAAAACTTATGGAACAAAAAGGGAATTTCATGTGGTTTTCATTGTCAAGTCTAAGCTCAGAAACAAACAGGAAATAAAAATGGCTAAAACAAAAGAGATTTCTTTTAAAGTGTGTTCAAATCTAAGTGGGGAGTTGCTTTATTTGGGAGGGATTCTCTGTTTATTTGTTTTTCAGAAAGAGGAGTACATAAAAATGTCCACAGACAGGTCAACTTGATTTACAGTTAAATCCTCATTCTTCTCACTGTTCATTTATAACAAGCTTTTAAAAGAAAATTAGATTTGCATAAATGGCAGCATTGGAAGGGGGAAGAAAAGGTGGTAAGGTGTGTGCAGAGGAGGAATGCTGCTACTTGAAATGAGGTTGAGGGAAGAAGGAGCAAAGAGGGAGAAAGAGAGGTGAAAGTAACTGCAAACTCTCCGGGCATTTGTTTTATTTTATCTTTGTACTTTTTCAGTTTTTGCAGGAAGCTCTGCAGGAGCTGAGCCTTTCAGGTCATGCCACCCCACTGAAGATCCCCAAGTAGCAGGTAAATGCAATGTATTTAAGAGGAGCAGTCTGCAGCATCGGGGCAATGTGGACTAGAGCAGCATACATACTATATCCCGCAGACAGAAATGTTTCTTAGGCTCTCAGATTTGGGATTGTTCAAGTTATTCGGTAGGGATTTATAAACAGGTGTCTTGTCAATCACAGTAGCTCTGATGGTGATTTTGAGGGGTTAATTTAATGCAGACAGGACTATCTCCCCACATCAGCTGAAATCATCAGCAGCGACAGCCCCATTAATGCATATCTGAATGCTCTGAACAGCTGAAAAATCAGATGGACAAAATTAATAGCAGCTTCTGCAAATTCGGCTCTGGTTTCCCTCCTCTTTTTCACTAGTTAATAGGGTATAAATGTCTATTTTCTGGTGGAGCTGCCGTACAGGACATAGCAAAGAGCATCAGATTGAGGGTCAAAGGATAGAGGTTGTATTTCTGGCTTAGATCAGATCAGGTAATTTTGCCAGAACTCAGTTTCTCTTCTGCACAACAGGAATACTTCCCTCTGTGCTAAAGCATGCAGAGATCCACCTATGGAAAGGCTAGGTAGCTCCTGAGGAGAGACACTGAAAGGTGCAGCTCTTTAAAAATGAGAACTCTGAACTTGAACTTTTACCCTGCAAATGAGCAGGAAATTTCCTGTTCCGTGTGAGGAGGATTGGGCCTCTTCCCAGATCTGTTGGGCAATTCTCTGACACCAGTGGGAAGGGAAGAGAGGGACCTCCCTCTCTCCCTCTCTTTTAAAAGCCTAATAATAACAACAGAAATGTTTTTCAGCTTCTGCCCAGCTACATCTCCAAGTTCCTTTCTTGAAACAAACTTTTAATATTTAATTGTTGCTGAAAAATAGCAGATCCATCGCTAATCATCTCATGGAAATTTGTGGCTCTGGCCAGGCTGCCGTACCTGTCCTCCTCTTAGGTCAGAAGGAGAGGAGGATTTCAAGCAAATCCTTTCCCACATAACTGACCCCCTCTATGCTGAGTCCAGCCTCGGTCCCTTATGCTGCCGAGCCTCCAGGAACAGCCTGTGGACTCCCTTAAATGCCCCAAGAAAGCCCAGAGCTAATAACCAGCTTCATTCAATTCCCAGTCACATTATTATCCAATCTGCCAGAGGCATTAATATTCAGGTGTGAGGCGGGAGGAGGGCAGGGGTGCTGGCAAGGGGGAGCGGCACACAAAGGGGAGGAAGGGAAGCGCGGCGGGCTGGCCTCAGAAATCCTCTTTCTCCCGCCGTCTGAAACGCCAGCCCATTTCAGCCGGGTGTTGACAAGAGAGGGTTTTTCCTATGGCCTCAGCACTAACTTTGATGCCAGTTGGTGGAAGCTGTCCCTCTGCCAACAGCAAATGCTTGGGCTTGGCACAGCCCAATGCCCTCGACCCCAGCCGCCCGTGGCAAAAGGGAGAGCTTTTTCCCCTCTGCCACCGCGCCCTAAGTAAATAGCAATCTCCCATTTTCAAACAGCCAGATAATCACTGAGCCTGCTCAGAGATGCCACAGCCTCCTGTTTCTGACCATCCTCCCTGCACAGCCCCACGGTCTCATCCTGATGCCTTCCTGACACAAGGCGCACAGCATGAAACCACTGGTTCTCCCCATCTGGGATTTTGTCCCCGGCCCAGGTACCTCCCCTGTCCCCAGAGCCAGGGCACATGTGCCAGGTCACGAGACAGACCTCATGTGCCCGGCTCATCTCATCTTCCTTTTGGAGCAGTCTCCCAGATCAGGTTTCCGGCTTTTTCTTTTTGGCAGACTCCAAAGTCAGCCTCACCTCTCAATCTGAAGGTTTTGGGTAGCATCTGACAGAGAGAAAAGATGCCATCTTTTTTTTGGACAACTCTCTGTAGGATACATTAACCAATATTTTTGTAATCCAGTCACAATTTGCAGATCTATTAATTGCCTGAATTAAGTTCTATTAGAAACATAATAGATATTAAGTGAGGCTTGCGACGGTTCCTCTGACAGAGAGAGATAAAGTTTTTTAAACCAGTGCCTTGGACAGGAGACAGCTCAGAAATACAGGTGGGCTTTCACAGGGGGAGCCTGGGCTGCAGGTCACACAAACCCAACAACACCGGTAACAGCAGGAAAAATACCATCCTCGTCCAGACCCCTCTCCAGGCTGCTGGGGAGATATCTCCCTGTGAGGGCTGCCTGTAAAGAGTACCGAGCATAGTGCAACCATTTGCTAATGAAAAAATCAAACCCTGCCCTGCTTCTGCAGACATTTGTGGAGACTGAAAGCAGCTACCATGCTCTGCTGGTCCCTCAGGAGCCAGCAGGCAGTTCTTTGTCCCTCACAGCAAGGCACCATCAAAGCCTGCACAAACACCCATCCCTCCAGCTTACTGACATGGCTGGGAGTCAGCGTGGGGAGCCAGGGAGATCTTGATCCTATTTCCAAAACGGTGGTCCTTTTCCTGCCTTTGGAAGGTGAGACAGGAACAGGGGTGACACTCATGAAAGGAACATTCCTGAGCTGTTGCTTTTAGCATCTCCCAAAACTGCAGAGGGGCTAGAGCCACTTTATCCTGAGCATCCTCTAGGCTACAGGCCAGGCATGGAAGACCCACAAGCTTGTCTAGGGGATGCCAAATTCTCCACTTTGCCTTCAGCGCTAGTCTCCACTTAGAAACTGCCCGGAATGCGGGGGCATCGGTCGGGAGGCTGCCTCCCTCTAAGGCGACGGAACGGGGAAGCAGGTGAGGGACTGGTTTTGATTCCTGCACCGCCAGCTCGAAGCATCAGCCGGGTGCGGTGGCTGGGGCCTCATACCCGGGCTCTGCCGGGCCCTGGAGTGCGGCACCGAGTTCCGCATCTCCTAAGCCGCCGGGCCGGGCGGGAAAGGCGTGCGGAGCCCCGGGAGCTCCGGCCGGACGATTGCTGCTCCAGGCTGCCCAGCCCCGTCCGGAAGCCGGGAGCTACCCCGACCCCCGCCAGCGCCTCTGCAGGGTTGTGGTGCTGCCGGGGGAGAAGCCAGCCCCCTCCCAGCTCGTCCCCTCAGCTGTCCAGCCGCGGGGGCNGTGGCGAGCTACCCCTTCTCCTGCGGCCGCACTCGTTGAGCGGGGAATAGCCGGGAGAGCGGTCGGTACTGGGCTTCGTCGGGCGCCCGCTGCGGTCGGCTGCGTTTCCCGGGCACTGAGCGGGACGAATGGACGCCGGTTTGCACCGCGTCCCCGGCGCCGGAGGGACGACAGAGCTCGTGAAAGCGCCCAGAGAGGTTCGACAGCCGGCTCTACCCGCAGCCTCCAGGCGCCGGGGGGCCGCGCTCCGCCGAGGCGACTCGGAGCTCTCGGCGGAGCCGTCGTGGCGACTCGGAGCTCCCCCCACCCGCTCCTTCCCCCGCAGGCCGGCCAGGTCTGATATTCGGTCGGGCCCCCGTGAGGTCCTGCAACCGGGACGCCGCAATCAGCGGGCAGGTTCGCTATGTCCGCGGGGGCCGGCTCGCCTTCTCCCCGGTGCTGCACGGAGGTCGGCTCTGCTGTAAACAGGAGCCAGCCCGTTACGTAAATATAATTTATCCAACTGTCCAAAGCCGTCGGGCTGCCTTCCTTTTCCCCGGCGACGTCTCCTCGCTCCCTTCTCCCCCAGACTCTGCAGAGAGCTGAGCCGCAGTCCCGTTATTTACAGCGAGCCCCAGCTAATTTAAACAGCCCCTGCCCCACTCGCTTGAGTGGAAAATGACTAAGTTTAGCAACGGTGAGGAGCTCCAGCAGTGTTTGCCGGGAGGGGCCCGAAGCGGCACCAAGGAGGCGGCCGAGACTGCGGTGCGGTGGCGGGCAGAGGCCGCTGGGCCTTGCAGGGGCAGAGAAGAGGAGGCGCCGCGCCCTGCCGCCGGGCGAACAGAGGTCTCGGCAGCGCCGGGAGGCGGCTCCTCCGCATACATCCGCGGGACTCCCTTCTGGATGGCAGGGCAGGACTCGATCCGCTCGCTCCCCCCTGCCGCTGGCTACTGCCGCGTCTTGCTCCCCGGGAAGCGGCAGAAAGCGGGCCCCGGACGGAAGCGGGGCTGCCTCCGCGCCCAGTCGCCCCGCCGGGGATGCTCATACTCTGCGCCAGGGTCCGCGCCGCACGCCCGGGCTGGTGTCGAAGGGCTCACGGGGAAAGAGAGGGAGAACCCTACCAGGGAGGCCGGGGACGGAAGGGGCACTTACAGCGGCTCCAGATGCAGGCTTGGCTGGGCGGCCTTAATCCTGCGAGAGGGACGAAGCTGGCCCCCGCCCCGCGGCCCGGGCTGCGCTGCCGCTGTCAGAAAGTAAATCCCCCCAGTTCCCGGGGCACTCTACGCCTTGTTGCCGGCCCGCGGCTCACGGCGAGGACGGAGGCGGAGGGCGCCGGCCGACTGCCTCCCATTCACCCTGGCCATTCACTTTATGGCGGGCGGCCGGCGCCCCCCGCCAGCT
>VWZK01008564.1:50030-110357 GCA_013396935.1 Baryphthengus martii | reverse complement strand
CTGCCCGGCGCTGGGCAACGAGCGGCCGCGGGCTGGAGACGTAAGGGAACAGCCCGCCCGGGGCTGGGAGCGGGGCTGGTGGCCGCACCGCAGCGCCCGGGCCGGGGAGGGAGGTGTCAGGTGTGCACTGCACCTGCACAGGCACCCGCACACCCTGCTCGGAGATGGCTTCCTTAAAATTGGTGGAAACAGAGACTTTTCCCATCATATAGCCATCTTCTTAGCTTCTCAGGGTGAAGGCTCAGAGCTAGCAGGGTGTATGCCATGAGTTCATTTGGTACCATGTTTCTTAGTTTCAATAGTGTGAATTGGAAGAAAGAAAATCCCCCCTTTCCATATTTACCTTGGGTTTTACTCTGCAATTTACTCAGATAAATGTGAGTTGCTTTCTCATCTTGATTCCCAGGCACTATCTCGTTGTTGCAACTGAATGTGGAGACTTGCAGAGAAGCCTATTCCACCTTCCTTTCTGACATGCCACCACTGCTGCTTGTCTTTTAAAGGGAGTTCTTGATTGCCCAGGATTTTGCCATCACTAGACTGCACAATTCCTTGACAAACTTACAAATAAATACTTTTCTGTTATTTTTGTCCAGGGGTTAGGAACTAGCCTTTGGAGAAACATCTTGAATTCTCTGAACTTTTACTGTCTGTGATGTCTATTGCTGAATAGTTATTATATGAAAAACCCAAGCAAGCTAAATTTCATGATAGAGATTCATATACCTTCTATGTGTGCTTTAGAAGGAAGGAAAGGAGCTTTTTTATTGTTAGCTGGGCTTCTGGGTAACCTAGCTTGCTCTGAGTTAGGCAGGAATCCTTTGTGATTCATGAACTGAAGGGTGTTGTGTGCTCTGTTTTGGTAACAATGTGTTGTATCAGGACTTGGTGGCCCAAATGTAGGTCAGAGACTATATAGATTATGCACGCATTATCATAAACAGTTAAATTCAGGTCAGCAGAAGCTTGCTTTGAAATACTAACTTATAGGTAGTGCTTATATTATTTTTTATTACTGCTGTTTATTGAAGTTGTTTCACCAGATTTGAGTCAGTTATCATAGCTGGAGGCTAAAGTTAGTGATAGGCAGAAGTGACTTGGTGGAAGTCTGCCAGTCTGTGTCACTTCTGGTGCTAACTCCTGCTTGTTTCCAGAAGAGTTACAGACATTTTCCTGCAGGGGAGAGAGTGTTTCCTAACAGTGTACCTGAGACTTCAGAATCACATGGTAATACCCATGGTATATCTTATGGTAATACCTATGAAAAATTCGGGTTCCTATACGCTGGAGTGTTTTGGGTTGTTGTGCTCCAAGGTTGAGCAGCGGAATGCTCAGTGCGCATGTGAGCTGAGACTTGCAGATGTAAATCTTGGCAGTGTTCTTACATGAAGTTTTCACATCTGATACTATTTCAGGAGTTTCAGACGAGTGGTAATTACTGTCCAGAGAACATTGGTGAAGCCTTTGAGAAGCATATGAATGTTAGATTTTGTTCTTTTGTGACATGCTCAGTCATCTACCATTTTCCACTTGGAGCGTTCCTAACCTTGTTCAGCAGTGAGGCTCTGAATGCCAACAGCTTCCCTGTTTCTCGTGGTGGGCTGGGCAGCCGTCTGTCTTGCCTTGGTTTGGAGCTGTCATTTTCACTGTGCTGCCTGTCCACGTTCTGCACAGGAGCAAAATCTTGAGAACTGGTCTGCAGACTTAAGCAGAAGTATGAACCTGTCCTGAGAAAGAAAGGAAGAGATAAGGAGCGACAAAGTATTTGAAATTTGATAGGTACCTTTCCTGGTTGTTAGTGGTTTGTTTTTTTTTCGTTTTGTTTTTTTTCCCTGCATAACTCAAGACCACAGAACTTAATCCATTTGTTTCTGTAGTAAATCGTGGGATAAAGATTGCTTTCAAGAAAGGCATCCAGTCTTGATCTGAAGACATCATGAGGTTTCAGAACTGTGACTTTGCTACAGAGATCATTTCAACTTTTTTCTGATGATCTTCACCATTAGTAGTTCTGTTAACCTGACCCCAACAGTAACACAATATCCCACTCTTCAGACTGTGCCTTTGTGACATTAAGCCTGAATTCATGTGAACAACTTTTTTTTGTACGTTGAACAAATATTTAGTGGTTTTGCTTGACCACCACCATGCACTCATAAATCCAGCCGATCGTTCAGTGCCAGTCTGGTAAATCTTGTGACTTTCTCAATCCTGAAACTTTTTTCAATATCATACATCTATACTGAGCTCTAAAAGTGTGAGCAGTTGTTGCTTGTGATGAAGAAATACTGAAATTGTCAGATAGTTTAAAAGGGGTAGGCCTTGAGAAGCACGGTTTACAGAAGTGATTCCCATTGCTTGAAATAAACTTTTAAATTTTTACAGGGATGGATGGTGCTTTTAGTGGGTTTAGCTTTGCATCTCTGAAAACAGTTGTTTGGCTTCCACACCACCCCCACCCCCAAATTATTTTCTGTGTCCTTCTCCATCACACAGTTGCAAAGGTTCTTTGCATGAATGAAGATAGTTGTTGGTGTTTTACTTTGAGACGTGCATGTGCTGCTGCTTGGCCAACTGCAAGCTTACATGTAAAGCAGGGTTTTCACCCATCTTTACCCAGTGTTTTTGGTGAAGTGGGCTCTGTGTGTCGTGTTCAGAGATCGGAGAGTGAATTCCAGTTGCATTGAACTAGTAATGTTTTTGCTATATGTATAAGTGAATTTTTGTGTTTTCGAATAAAATTGCATTTAATGGACTCTTCATTGAGGAAAGGAGTGCCTTCTCATCGAGTCTGCTCAAATAGTTAGCAATAAAGGGATATAATTGCAAAAAAAACCCCAAACTTTAAGTTTTGCAGGATTTTAATAAGTTGGGAGAGCCTTGACAAGCAACATGGAGTTTTTTGCAGCCGTGCTTGAAATGATCAGCACATTCAGTTTCCCAGCGGGTTAAAATGAAAAGGTGTGTGTTGCTGGTTTATGTCTTACTCATATTTTGCTGCTTGGAGATAGCACCAGTTTTGGGAACAGCTGAGCATTGTAAGTCTCCCCCATTCAGGAAGGACTGAGTTTAGCAAACTTCTGTCATGATTCTTTTAGGTTAAAAGCAGAGGAGATGAAATAGGAGTCCTGCAAGCAGATTCAGTAGTGTGCAGAACGGCATTTAAGCTTCGGCATCGCTTTAAATGTTGGCAGAACTATTGAGTATCTGTGTATATGCGAGGCACCTGAGACATATCACTGGTATTTCTTTACGTGCTTTTCCAAATCAAACTGAGGGAGCCTTTGTTTCCATGTCAGTTTGCGAAATGCCTGGAATGGCACTACAACGTTTACATGCTCTGTATTGTTTTGTAACAGTGAATACAGGAAAAATTTGAGTTTTCACAAATTTGAATGTATAAAGTATTTCCCTGAAAGTGTTTCTGTGGACCAGAGTTTTGATCCCTGAAACTGGCCGTGTAGAAATACAGATAATACTGGAATTATTGAAAGAAGTCATAAATAAGTGAGGAATCTTAAGTGGAAGAGAAGGCTTTCCATTAATGCCTTGTATTAAAGCAAAGAAAACATACTGCGGTAAGAAAAAAAATGTGAGAAAGGGTATTTTAATGCAGTCGTATAAATATGGAGTAAGTTACTATTGAGGACAGGAACATCTTTCAAGCGTTAGACACATGAGTAGGAAGAATGTGTGTTGTTCTATTATATACAGCTGTGGAGGGAGGATATAAACCTTCCTTTTTCAGGGCAAGCTACTTGGCACAATAGAATTACTTGTTTATTTTTCTACATCTATTACTGAATGAGATAAACTATTGATCTGATCTCTCATGGCAGTTACTATATTATAAAATACTTTTGTCTTTGCACCTAATTAATTGTGTAACACTTAGAAATACTATTGTATATAATTAATCTAATGAAGTAAGAAACAGTTTTGCCCAAAGATTATTCGTCCCATTGCAAACATGTAAAAAAACAAAACAGCGCATCTGGTGTACCCTTGATAAGGTATCTTTTCATAGTATTTTGCTTTTTTTTTTTGTTATTTACAGAGTCCTGAAGCAAATTAGTCTCTTTCACTCAGAGGATATTTGTATATTTGAAGTGTTGTGGGTAATTCAGACGTGTCAATTAGTACGAAGCGTGACAGATCCAGAGTGTACACTCTGAAACTTCTGTGGTGGTATTTCTGTGGTCAGGAGTAGTACACCAGAACTATTTCCTTCCAGCTTTGCTTTTGCTACATGGACAAAAATGTTCTCTGGGTTTTATTAAACCCCCTCCCCATTTAAGTCCTTTAAAGGAGCCTGTCTGATTTAAAGTGTTATAGTCGATGCTTAGCTATGGAAGCTGTGACTTCGAGCTGGATTCCTCGCTGTCCTTTCATGTCTTCTAAAAAGGTGTCATTATTTGGCTACTGTTTTACTAAATCCTTCTCATATGCAGACGTGGTACCATCTGACTCTCTGGCCTCTTTTAAAATCCTGTTTATTCTTTATAAAGAGTTGCTTCTGTTCATTCCCCTTCATTCTTATTTCTTTATGCTTTACTATCTGGGCCACAGCTAGTATAGAGAGAACAGGCCTATAGTAGTCCACTTGTTTCTTTTTCTCAGACCATTGCAAATATTTCTTGCTTGTAAATTTTTTTTCCCCCTCTTCTGTCTCTCTCTCTCTGCATACATCTTAATTTTTCCCTGTAAGACCTCAAGCTACATGACAGTAAATGTTTGCCTTTGCTTCCTCAAGTTTTCTCATTGTATTCCATCCAGTTTTCTTTCGAATTTTGCTCATTTCTTTGTGAGTTCTTACCCATGACTTTTTTTTACTTGCCCACTTTCTTGAAAGCTTTTTTTCATGAAGCAAGTGTGAAATTAGCATCTGTTATAAATTACTTTATTTTGTCAAAGTTTCAAGTCCAGAAGAGTTTTGCTCTGGCCGGCTTATTCCAGCTACTGGTGCTTATTTAAGAGAGTACAAGATTGGCTTTGTGCTCTGGATAGTGCGTAAGTGCTGAAGATGAGTGTGTTTTTGTGCTGTCATGGACATCTGTCCTGGTGCCCTAACACTTTATCTTTCTGTGAACTTACGTAGGCTGGAAAAAGGCACAGAATGTGCCGAGGCAGAGTTGTCTCTTGCTTCACAGGTGCCCTGTTACAACTGTCTCCTCTCACGGTCTTGAAAATGCACTCTGTGGAAAAGCATCTTCCTTTTGACAAAATAAGTGTTATTTGTCTGTATGCACAAAACACGGTTCTGAAATTGTTTCTTGCATCTCTGCGGGCCTCCTGCTTGACTGGGGCCAACTTGATGTTTCGCCTGAGGAAGAGAATGATTCTAAGGGGCTGGAGGTTCATTTGAATTACCTTTATTTCCAGGCTTGTCAGGATGGTGGATAAGAACATATACATTGTACAAGGTGAAATCAATGCCGTGGTGGGAGCCATAAAGCGTAATGCCCGATGGAGCACTCACACGCATCTGGTAAGTTACCTTGAATTGTTGTTACCTATTCAGAAAGCACTTGGTTTTAGAAAAGTACCCCCATTTTTATTTTTTTTTTTTAGCGCTCAGAATATTTTTGTAAGTAAGGTTGGAATAACTTTCTACATTACTTCATGCTGAGCAGTTTTGGCTTCTTGTGTGCCAGCGACTGTAAGAGGTACAAAGCTGGAAATCTTCTATCTATATACCCTGTAGACAAAGGCACACACGCACACTCCTTTGTATTCCACAAGAGAATCCTCTCATTTAGACTTTTATCACCTGGTATGTCAGGAATTTGACTACTTGATGTTATTTTACTTAGCACAATGCTCTACTATATCTTTTATACCCTCTTAGAGGAGATGGCCTTTATCATGAAAGGCATGAAATAAAAATTGGGGAAGTCATATTTAGGATTTTTTTTGATTTTTTTGATTTATTTTTTTTTCTTAGCTCTGTTTTGTGGCTGCTAGCTATGTTCCTGATGGAATCCTGTTAACAGTTTCAAACCTGTCTTGTTAAAAGCCATTAATAGAGCATTTCCATGTCTGATGGTGCATTGGCCAGTTTATGGCTGCCCCAGTGTCCCTGTGGTGTGCTGTACCTGTGGTGCACTTCAGACTGTCGCACGGATAGCAGATGGCTGTCATCCAGCACAAGTGGTTTCAGTTTGTCAAAGGGCAGGGCCCTTTTTCTTTCTAACAGGTGTTTCTTCATTCGGGCTCCCTGCAACCCAGGAGGAGGTGTGGCTGCGGGTGTGTGTACCCAGCTTGAAGAAGCTGCTGCTCCTCCTGATTTTAATATTGTAAAGATAGACTAAAGCTAAAGGATGCAGCTATTCATACAAATTTTGCGCTGCGATTCTTTCTTCAAGTTATTTTAATGGCACCAAATGTCATTGTATTTCTGTTCCCATTACGATCTGCATAGATTAACATTATAGCAAATCCAGATGAGCCATTTCAATATGGTATGAGGTAGATTTGCTCTGAAATTTATTGAGCAGTGGAAGGCTAATCAGAGGTACTTCTAAGGACAATAAAGCCAAACCAGAATGCTCAGCCTTGAACCTGTGCTTTGACATTTGAGCTGGATGACATTGGGGAACACTAGCAGGAAAATAAAAATGCTTCTCTTGGTTTTGATGGAGTAAATGCCTTGACAGTGATAAACTCAACCCACAGTACTTCTGTGAATATGAAGGTGAGGTCTTTACAGACCCAGTATTAAAATTTATCTTCAGGAATCTGTTTGCTTTGTTAATGGCTTCCTTCCTCTACATAACCTATAGGATGAAGAAAGGGATCCCCTGCTGCATAGCTTTAGCCTCTTAAAAGAAGTGCTGAATAATATAACAGGTAAGGTTATAGAAAAATGAGCAGGTATGTGTACCTGCTAGGGTATATGCAAATAAATGTACAGGTGTACTTGTTTGTCTTATTTACTACCTAGAGGTCACATCTTGAATAACAAGAAAAGAGCAAATATGTATATACTTTTAGACAAATAATACCAATGTGAAATAGTACACAAATACCACTGCTGCCACTATCTGGAGAGAGGTGTGTGTATATATATATGTGTGTGTGTGTATACACATATTATTATTTATAAATATGCATGTTTCTTCAATATACTGAAGCTTGAAGTAATATATGAAATCCGCTGTGTTATTATGCGTAGTCTTTCTGTGCTTTGTTTATGCTTTCTGATCTGTGAATGGTGGAAAAAATCTATGTAGAAAATAGCCTCCCGTTACCTACTTTCACCTCACATTCTTTGGCTTGTTGATTTTCATCGTCTATTATCAGTAATCAGTGAAGTACAGACTTCACCTTCCATTTGGGTCTCTTGAATCTTGTAGTGAAAGGCTGACTTTGTGACCAGTTGCACTGAAAGGAACTGTAAATCTAGATTGATTACAGAAGCAGAACACAAAGCTGTGATGTGTATTCTGACAGTTTGGTTTTTTTTCCTCCCAACCTCTCTTTTTCCCCTTTCCCCCCACATTCTGTCTTTTTGTAGTCTCAGGAGTGATTGCTTAGGGGTAATTAAGTACATGTTGAGCGTCTGGAAGTGAGGCTAATCCTGAGCTGCATGTAGCATTCTACTGGTTCTTTCTAGGATTTATCTTGCTGACTGTAATATTTGAAAGTAAGCTTTATTTCTGGTCCCTCTGCTACAGTGAGTGTTCAGAATTGCACTTGACCTAAGCTTTAGACAGACTTTTTGCGTTTCTGATTGCGAAGTGTGCCCATTCTTATGGCAGCACTAAGTCTGGAATCCCATAAAAAGTATGTTCCTTAGAAGTACAGTAGTGCTGTTTCCAGGTGCTGACAAGAGGTGCTGAGGTCACGTGCCAGTTCTAAGCCCTTATTCCTTCCTTTTTTGTGGTTGCTTGTAAGTGTAGTGCTCTACCCTTCTTTGCCAGGTCAACTTCCCTCGGTTGTAAGCAGGACTCTTCTGTGGGGGTCATGACATCTCAGGCAACTCCAGCACAGCTTGCATTTCTGGATAGCATCTTTGTTCTGGGTATTATGCTTGTACTCAGACTACATGACAGTCTATTTTGGGGGGTTGTTTTTCATAAGCTCACCCATTTTCTGTAGGATACACATACAGTCACCAAAAGTGTCTTGGGAGGCGATTTTCCTTCTTTCCCTAACATGAGATAAATTTTTCGTTAAAATAAGACTCCTGAAATTCTTCGCCATTATTGCAAATGTCTGTTCTCATCAACAAGAGCAGGGAGTGCCAGGATCCTCAAAGGCAGTGTGAGTAAATGTCAGGGACTGGCCAAGTTGTCTAGAGTAGCTATATTCAACGTGCTGTTGACTTGTTGGGAGGAAAAAAGACAAGTCCACTATCCGCTTGTTTTAGGGAAAGCAGAGTTTCACGTACTGAGACTCATTGTGAGTAAGTAACACGTGAGTAATTGTAGTTCGTGCTCAGATAAGAATTGCTTATATGTGGTGATGACAACATGTTGGTTCGACTACATGGGGTTCTCTTAAATGGGTAATTTCAGCTTCAGTGACTGCTGTTTACCAACTAGTGTCTTGAGATGGAACATCCATTTTCTTTCAGTTTTAGACATGGACTGGTTCCCAGACAATACTTTGAACAATATAGAGTCTCCAGCCTCATCTTCCAGGCAATGAAAAGTCCAAGCTTAGGGTTTTTTGTGGGGGTTGGTTGGTTGGTTTTTTTGTTTTGTTTTTTTTTGGCCTAGACTTTCCTTTCATGTCTCTTTCATTAGCTCATGGAAACACATTGCTTTTATATTTAAATTTATTCAAGCTGTAATCTTTGACATTTGAGTTAGCTTTTAGTACAATTTTGCATTTATAGTAATATATATTATGTATTTTCTCAATCCCCCAAGAACCCATTTTAATCTGTTCCGGATGCAAATTTCAGGCTGCCTTGTCCCATCTCCCCTCTTGCTCTCGCCCTTCCTTCCCCTCCCCCATGGAGCATGTTTGATCAGGTGTGGCAGGAATATCCACTGTCAAGCTGCGCCCTTTATATTAGTCAATATTATCCTTCCTTCCCTCCCACTCCCTTCGTTCTCCTCTGGGCTTTACCAGTTGATTTATAATTTTGGAATTCTCATCGGAGTCTGTAATACAGTTTGTTCATTATTTAACCAAAACCTGTTTAATGAGCAAAGAGAGGCAATGTAAATGTTAGGCATGTTGCAGTGGAGTACCTTTTGTTCTCCTCTGAGCTAGTGGGTATTAACTCTGTCATGACTGGGATGCTGAAATACCCTGGTCAAGGGTATAAAGATGCACCGTACACCTCCAGCAGCTCATGATTCCCATTTCAAAGTATTGCTCCTCAAGAGTGACTAAATTGCATAATGTGTTTTATTTGATTACCAAAATAGTAAAAGCTTGCCTGCAGCTGAATAGTGGTATCCTATCCCATCCCACTGTAATGTCTAAATGGGCTCTTGAAGGAAGCATCCAGAGAAGATGCTGTTGCTGGGCTCAATCTTACCCTGACTATGGTAAGAATAACTTCACTTCAACAGTTCCACATACCTAGCTAAGGGCGTTAGACCGGAATTATGTGGAACGATGTTGCTCTTTAAAATTCTGACAGAGAAACTTAATTTCCATGGTAATTTTGTGTAGATTTATGAAAACAGTTTAATAATTTGAAAATGAACAGCATGTCTATTCCAATCCCCTATCTTTTGGTTTATTGTATGCCGTTTTTACACTTTTATGGGCTGCATATACTTTTCTTATTACCGATAGTAGTTGCCTGAAAAACAGAAAGGGAAAATAGGGGTTCTGTCATCCTGGGTGATGCATAAGTTACTCCAAGATAAATGTTGAATGTTGATTGCACTAAGATAAGCACTGTAGGCCTAGGTATGATGTGGTGGCTCGTACTTCCAGTGCTCAGAAAAAGCAAAAATCGGTGTCCTGAGTTACGAGCGTATGGAAGCAGTGACAATCAAGCTTTCTGCATGCATACAAAATTGAAATACAACTACGTCTTCAAATATTATTTTAAAACTGATGGAAGCCTTAGTATTGATAGAAGTTTGTATCTAGAGTCGTTGTCACCACAACTTCCATTTGACTGCTTTTTAAAGTAAGCTGAGTACCTAGAAATTGTGTCTGAATGTTGAAATGTTTATTCATTTTATCAGTTTTGTCATGAATTTTAGGTCAGCAGAAGGGAGAGCTTTTATAACCACCAATGGGTGGAAATCTGAATTAATGATAAGCCTGCTTTTCCATGATCTGGTGAGGATTTAGTATCCTTAAACCTTGCTGGGGCTGTTGGGGTCTTCAGACCATTCTAATATGGTGTGAAGGTAAGAGCAGGTACTTCTGCAATGAGGAGAACACCTACAGGATTTGTGCTTTGCTCTGACTGGGGCAGACTGACTCATGTCAGTAAGTGGGATTTTTGTGACTGAAGCACAGCTTACTGGTGTGTAGGATGGCTTTAGGGCAGAAAAGGAGTGAATACGACTGCCTTCTACAAGTCAGCACTGCGGTGGGAGAAGCAGGTGTTTGTGGAAAGTGTGTGCATCGAGAGTCTATTTAAATAAGGTTTAAACTAGGTAAACACACCTGGAAAGAGGTGCTTGTGTACATTTTAGGTCCATGAGTGCCAGACTGGAAGGTTTGAGTCCTTTTATCCTCTGGTGGTTCAGAGTTAGTGCATTTAAACAGAAGCTGCAAAGTAAGCTGTTAGAAGCACTCTGATTTCATGCACATTCATGACATTTTAAATGAATGCTTGTACAGTGGGTTCAGAAGAATCTTTTCCCGGCTTATTTCAGAGGAGAAGCTGCTGCAAATCTCCATCTTTAGAGGGCTGGCTGGGGCATTAAGAGCTGGCTAAAGGTCAAGTGACTGTAACCGTAAGAGAACCTTTGCCCAGTGTACTGACTTAATATACTTGTTACTGTAGCCATCGGTTTTCTGGTATGTAGACTTGATTGCACACTCATTTTTTCATGTCTGATCTCCACAAACTCAGTTTTTAGGGAAAATCTGACATTCGTTTAAAACAATACAGGAAATCTATCCAGACTTGGGATTGATGTCTGAACTTTCTTCTGAAAGATCTAGTGGTAGTGAAGTGGTAAATTGGTACTAAGTATTACTGTGCAGCCTGTTCTCAGTGCTACTGCGGTGCTGCTGAATAGGATCTGAGATACTCATTGTGATCTGTTCACGTTAAGAACAAGTTGGTTGTTTTTTGTTTTTTTTTTAAGAAGTGTAGGAATACAATTGCATGGATGAGTGGTATGTACAGTGCTGCAGTGCTTGTTACTTTTGCAGGTGAGAGCAGTGCTGTATTTTATTTATTATTTATGTCTTGAATTTCTGCAGGAAGTGCCTGGAATTCTTAGCAGCAACAAATACTGATGAACCGTAAGCTCTTGATACTTCTTCCTTTGTTTGCATTGAAGGCTTGCAACGCTACCTAGAGCAGACATGAAAAAAAAAAATCACCTAAGCTTTTTTCTGTTGCATGTCAGCTTCTTATAAAAGATATAGAAGACTCACTGATCTCCTAGATTGTGTCTGTTCCCGTACTAGCTTAAAAAAAAATAATTTATTTTTTTTTTCTAAATAATGAATATCTGTTAACTTGGTACCTTGGAAGACCAAACAACTCAGGCTAACATTTAGCTTTTGTTGCATTATCTATAAAATTTTTAAGAAGAATGGAAAGGGTTTAAGAAAGATTAAGAAATGGATAGAGTAAGATTTCTTCCACAACTTTAACTCAGCGTCACTCTAATTAGTGGATGGCAGTACAATTCTAGTCCGTATCCAATGATCTTGCACAGTGTAGAGAAGTGGTAATTAATTTCTCTTAATAATTTTTGTCACCTTCTTACTATAAGAAATATGATGATTCAGGTGGCAGCCTTAATTTGATGCTTTGCTTGCAGTCTGAATCCAAACTTGATTTTTGTGAATTGTGTTCAAATGATGCTGTGAAAGGTGTCATTTTAAAAGCAAGTCAAGTTGCTGTTCTTCATGAATGCAGGCATCCTTCCAAGCACACAGAGAATGTAAACCAGTGCAATATTTTTGCTTTAAAGCTGCAAGTAGTTTCAAATATTCTTTTTGAGAGAGATTAATCTTCTTTTTAATCTCATTTGTAGTGTCAAATGAATCAAATGACTGTCTTACAGCAGAGATCTTTAAATTTCCCTCAGATAGTAGGTTTCTATTGGTCTTTTCAGCGTAGGTTTTCTTGATGTTACCGGAGCAATAATAAACCAGAGTTTTCCCAGGTGGTTGCTAATTTTGTGTTTTACTTTCTAAGCGTTTTTCCTGGAGTGACACTAATGTGTCCTGAGAATGGTAACTGCACGGGGAGACCTGGAATGTGGAGTTCTCAAGCCCAAAACTAACACCAAAATTGTCATAATTTCACTTAAGTTTTTATTTATTTTATCTATAAAGGAATAGAAAGGAGGAATGTGCTTGATGACGAACAAGTGTTAATTTTTGTGAAACTTAGGGATGCACCAAGACAAGCACCATAAACTTCTCCAAGAGTTTTCTGTTGTGTGCGGGACAACATTTGTGCAGTCTGTGAGGAGTCAGGTGTGGATGGAGTAGCTCTGAACTCTAATTTTTTCTGTTGAATTGTTCAGTGAGCCCTTTGATGTAGGCTGCGGAATGAAACTGGGACTCCTGAGAACGGGAAGCTTGTAATTGAGAGATTGTTTAACTAAGACTGAACAGGCAGAAAAGGCTAAACTGTGCTTATGTTGCACCTTTAATTTGATAATTGAGAACTTTTTAGCTCTTTAGTGTTCATCTTCTCTTTTGTTTTGATGAGTAGTAGGAAACTTACTGAGTAAATTCAGAAGTAGTAGAGTGATTCTGGGACTAGCTATCACAAAAAACCCAACCAACCCACTAAGATGAACATCTCAACTGTCCCTTCTGCAGTCCAGCACCACTGCCCTTGTGATACCACCTAAGCATCTTTTTTAAATGCAGTTCTTTGAGTGCAGTTTAAGACTAGAATTTGAAGCTTGATGGTCTTCCATCTGTGCATGGCTAATGACTGGCAGGTACAGGCAGGAGGTGGTGGTGTTGGAAGGAATTGTTTCCTGACCCTTAATCCTTAAGGACCCAAGGATTTAGATGGACAAGCACTCCTGGCTGTTGCTTGGCAGAGTTCCCACAGTGGGCTTTTTCTGAAACACCAGCCTTCTGTTACCACTGTGAAGAGCTGCCACATGTGCACCGTGTGCAACTGACTCTGGTTGCACGCTTGTTGAGCAATTACTTTCCCGCTTGTTGGGCACTCCCATTATTTCCTTCAGTTACTGCTTCTGTCTGAAGTGGAGCCATAAAGGAAATGGCCTAATGTACATACATTAGAGGGCAATAAATTGCAGTTTGATTTGGTATAAAGGCAGTACCAAATGCTCTAGTGTTGAAGTTAAGGTTCCTCTTCAGTCATCCGAGGAGGTTTTATTCCAGGTTTTTTTGATGACGGTGTCTTTGATTTGGTCAAGACTAGTTAAAAGGAACTGCGGTCAATTAAGAGATGTAAAACTATTTGCGTTATAGTAAAAACCCTCTGGAGGTAGGAGTGTACATGGAATTGCTGAATTACAGTAGAAGTTTGTTTATAACTCTTATGTTCTGTCACCTTTCCTTCTTTTAACTGTCTTCTTGCTAAACTGCTGCCATCATCCTGTTAGAAACAATGTCTCAAAGGTGATTTACTTCAAAGAAGCAAGAATTTGTGTCAGAAAGTGCAGGTGCATGTTTATGTAGTTGCTTAATAGGTAATAGGACTGCCAAGAAGCATTGGTCCTACATACCCCACAAGCATACTGAAGCATTCCTCACCTCAAAGAGTTTGTAGCTTAAGAGGTTAAAAGCAGAGAGAAGTCATTAAGTATACAAAATTGTTAAACACTTGAAGGCTTTTCTTAATAACTTACCTCCATTCATCCTTCAAGCACACTGTTGTTGGGTGATCCCTAATACACTTTATAGCAAGACGAGAGTTTGAAAGAAGATTCAATTGGGCAAAATGTCCTTCTTCTCTTTTTTCCAGGAATAGTGCAGGGATGTGTGATGAAGTGCTTTTTCTCTCAACAATTAGTGTGGAAGAAAAAAACCCAGTGAGAGAGTTTGAGTAGAAAGGATTTAGAAGAAGTAAGTGTAAAAGTAGCAGAGTAATGGAGAACAGTATTATTAAAACAGCAAGTTGATTGGTTAGGGAATGCTAATAGCGGGGGATGTGGAGTTGGTGGCTTGCCTATTTGAGGTAAACCTGCAAGAGTTTTTTTTTCTTTTTCAGGTAACTGTACCTAGCTTGTCTGCTATCTGAGTGTTGAGGAATAGATTATTGCTAAAGGTTGGTTGGTCTTTGGTCTTGTGATAGGATGGATTCTGAGGTGAAAGAGATGGAAATGTCTTGTCATGGGTGAGTTTGAAGTGCATTCATTCCAATGCTGGTGGTATCAAGAGACGGTTTCTGGGAAAAATCTTTGGAAGTGAATGGAACTCTATCAATTCATTAATAGAATGAGGGAGGCTAAATATATGTAAAACTTCTAGGGAGAGTGAATCAGTACATATCCCAAAATTGTAGGAAATAAAACCCATCTTGAGAAGGAACATAGTTATTGTAGAAAATCAGTAATCTCCATTAGTATTGCGTGATGTACTGTATCCATGAGACTTGGAAATGCCTTTGGAAGGGCTAAAGCAACCTGCTCTTACTTTGAACTCCTAATTACATTTGATCATTTCTTGTTTAGCTTAAGGGCGTGGATAGACACAGGTGCTTCATGACTTGAACGGCCTGAAATGAGTGAGTCCATACTCTTTGCGTGGTGTGATTGTGAAGTTCAGACTTGTCAGTTCAAACTTCTTTTGTATTCAAGCACCTTGTGAAAGAAAGAGGAGGTGTATAGTTACATGACAATTGAGGAACAGGGTGAGATGACAAAAAAATAGAGAATGTGATAGAAATGTAGAAGTAAAACATATTGGATGAGAGCTTGCACGTATATGCGATAGAGTTAAATTTCGGGGTGATATAGGCTTTAGCTGTGCTGTTAATAGGTTGCTAAACTGTTTCTCTGGGAGCTTAGATTAGTGTATGTTGCACTGTAATTACAAGTACACAACTGTAATACTCAAGGGGTGCACTTGATTAATGCTTGTTAGCTGAATATATTAAAATCTTCAGTGATGGTGGTATGTTGACTGTTTGATCTTCTATCTATACCCTGATGGAAGCACTTCAGTAGTTCCAATTTCCCTTTCTGTCCTTGTAGTGATAAATTCCTAGCCACACTGAAACAGCAGGTTATAAAGAGAGTGGTGTTTCTGAAAGTGTGTGCTGCCTTTGCTTGGGGCAGGAGTTGGAGCGCTCGCATGACTGTCAGGAATTCCCGACACGTGTGGAGTACTTAGATGAGATGAGAGACTTTGAAACAATGCTGTTCACTTTTCGTCATGTTTAAACTAATTCTGGGAGGAAGTTTTTTATTAAAATGTGTCTTTGTGCTCCACTACTTTTCAGGAAATTGTCGTTTTTCTTGATACAGTCACAAAGTCTGCCAAGTGGCTGTTGAATTAGATTCCATTTACCTCTTAGCTTCTTAAATAATTTAGGTGGCAAATCCTAAATACGTGGTGGTGTAGAAATAAATCAAGATGTGGTTCTTACCTTGATCATGGCATGTTGAAAGAGAACGGTCTGTTAGATCTGGGTATAGCCTAGGGGAGGGGCTTTATTCTAGAAATAAAACGAGTGGCAGAGGTAATATATGGTTGCTTATTTAAGCATCTTTAGTAAGTGCACTTAGGAACTTGGATGCTCTTCAAAGAGGGATTAGACAGTTTATAGTGACCCGTAATAGTTCTGTAATAACTAAGTTGGCTGTCATGGTAGCACGGGAGGAGACATCATTAGCTGGTTTTCACTTCAGTCAGAGGTTTTTGCATTTGTTGTTCGGAAGTACTATGTTTTCCTTTGCATACTCAGCTCTTAGTTAAAACATTTGAATTTTCAGTGTCTGAAGTGCAAATGTATTCACTCAGTCTTAAAATTTGACAGTGCTTGTAAGATCTTATTTCTGTGCTTCCCCTCTCTTAAATACATACTGCCTCAGTATGAAATTAGCACTTCAGATTGGAAGTGATCAGACTGTTACAGGGCGTGTGGAGAACACAGTCCCGGGAATGTTTACTTTGGTGGCACTATCGAACACAAAGGTGTAGGAAATATGTTTGCTCAGATATTTACCAGTATGTTAAAATATGGTCATCAGGAAGAGACTCTTTCAGTTGAAACACTAATACTGGGATATCGTAGATAAACAAGAGTTTGCTTTGGCAAAGAGGTAAGTTCCAAATCACATGCTTTCAGAAAAGTTTGTTATTTCTTTGCATGGTACAGGAGCCTGAATGCTTTCACCATGAAGGCTTCTGCTTCATTAAGACTGTAAAGGAAGAAATATCCATGTTTGGTGAATAAAAAAGTAATGTTTTCTTGGCAAAGCCTTTTTCCCAAGAGTGTTGGAAACAGGAGAGGAAGAAGTGAAAAGATTCAGATGCTGTAGAAAGCAATAGAGCAACTGTAAGAGGAGCTGAATGGTGGTTCAATAATTGAAAAAAAAAAAAAATTCTTGAAAGAAAAATAAATTACTGAAGAAATGTATTATTAAATAACGGGGGTTGTGTGTGTGAGGAGGGAGGAACCATCACGGACATCCTGGAATGCTTAATTTAATGATTGTTTGGTAATTGACTATTAAAGCTTTGTGTCAGAGGCAACAGCAACTTAAGTTTTGGGAATTGTTTTCTCCAACCCATTAAAAATCTGAAAGTGAAGTTCATTTCTCGTTCAGCTGCCTTGACATTGTAGTTTCATTTTGGATGGCAGCTCTTAATGCTATTGAGTTTCGCAGCCCATACTGGTCCTTGTTCACATGCACAAGGCCCATGTGCTGCAGCGGAAGGTCACACACTCCCTTTCACTCTGCAGGAGCAGCAGGTGATGGTACCAGCTGTTCACATCCCTGTATTAGATGCCTGAATTTGAGCAGCTGTATGAGGCTGCTAATAAACTTTAACATGTAATGCAGTTTGTATTTTGCCCACATTTCACTTGATCCTACTCGGCACTGGCTGATATGGTTGGGGTTTTTTTTATACATCTTTCAATGCCACCCATAAGATGCTCATTTTCTTTCTTGTCATGCTGGTCTCCACTCCTCTTGTGTGATGTGCCAGTCAGATGCTTGAAAGGTGTTCCAGTTTTGAAAAGGAACGAGTGCCAGAGAATGTGCAAGTATACAGGTTTAAGGAAGCAGGAATAATCTCTCTAGCAAAAACATCGTAAAATTTTGAAGTTTTAATGCTATAGTGAAAATAACCTAGACTGTTGTAAAGGATGTACTTGTCCTTAAGCAGTAGTAGTTTTGGATACAAACCTAGGTGTTTTTTCACTCGCTTGTTTTAGAAGAATGGGTCAAAAGTGTTTTTATTCCGAGGAACCTCTCTATTCAGCTGGCTGAAGAGGTCTTGTTATATGAATCTGCTATGAAAAGAAGGTTGCAGGGGTTTTTATTTCCACCTTCAGTAATAAAATTGGCCTGGCCATGAGTTTTGATATATCCACAGTTGATTTCAGCTTGGGTGTTTTATTTAAAAAGCTTATTTGTGACCTGTTAGGACCCTCTGTTAAGCCACTTAAATAAATGGTGGAAAGGTTGAAACTGCCTGTCCGCATTTTCCAGAGAAGTGGAGGAGGGGACCAAAGGAATGATATTTACAATTTTAAACCCTTTCAGCTCCTCTATTCACTTCTTCCTCTTGCATAACTAGTATAGCTCCCATCTCCTTCTCTGTAAGTCTCACAGTACCTAGAACTGAGAAATACCTTGGACTGGCCACCAATATAACAAGGTCTTCTTGCTAATGAGATCCCGAGAGGTGACTTTGGTGGGTCTTGGTTGTTTTTTTGCTTTGGTTTTTTTTTTTGTTGTTGTTTTTTTTTTTTTTTGTGAGGTTCTTTTTGTGGATTTGTTTTATTTGGTTTTGTGTTTTGTTGGGCTTTTTTTCCATTGCTGTAGGTTCAAAAAATGAGCTTTGGAATCAAGCTGTATGGAAGTAGGAGCTGTGAAGAGCATCTTTTAAAAATATAGAGGTGGAAGTGGGGAAGAGAGTTTATTTGGTCCTTTGCTCAAAGGATCTCAGGGAACTTAGAAATTCAACAAGAGCCATAGTAATTGTCGGAAGTCAGGTGTTGCATATTTTATAAAATACGAAAATAAAAGAACCTAGCTGTGTAAGTAGGGTTGGAAGAGATAGCACGAGATCAGAAGTATATGGTAGATTATAGGAAGAATATAACTGTTAAGATAGTAAAGTGGCTTAGCTCAGAAGAAATAAAGCTACCTTTTCAGTTGTCCGATTCTTATTGCTCCACAACTCAACTCATTTTAGCTACTCAGCATTTTTAAATCTAGAACTGATCTTCCTTGCTTGATATGTGTTGCTTTTCTCCACAAAGGTGGCATGACTTTTACTTTATTTTTTTCTGGATGAGAAAATTTCATGACTCTCCCATGGCAGATTAGATCTGTAAGCTCCTTGTTTAGCATCCGGCCTTTTTGCAGACAGCCTTACAATTTCTTCCTAGACATCCAGTATTATACTGGCTGAAACAGACGGTTATTTTTAACTGCATGTTTCAGATTTTTTTTTTTTCTTACTGTTCAGGTGTCTCTGTCAGCCATAAAGAAAGCAGTTGAAGTAAATAGCTGTATCAAATGAAGTACCTCTTGTCCCCACAACTGCTTCCAAAATAAACCAAGAATAATGCTTTACACATTTTGACTCCTTTAACTCCAAAGGCAAGCAAGAGAGGAAGCATGGATTAACATGTAGTGGTTTCTAGGAGCTGTTCTCTGCTCAGATTTCTCAGTGGTTGGCCTGACTGACAGGGACATGTGGCTCAAGTGCATCTGGAAATATATCACTCGCAAAATTTGGTTGGGTAAATATAGCAGGAATGGGTTGTCAGGGTAGGAGACAGATTGTTCTGGGAAAGGAAGTGCTGTCTGTCTGTTGTCTGAATAACAATTTCCTGTATTTTGGAGACTTACCTGTTTCTTTCAGTGTAGCTCAGGTACCAGCAACATCTGACATTCTTGCTGTGTTCTGCTGTGCTGTGTTCTTATGGTGGGAGTGTTACCAGAAATGGTAAAATTGGTAGGAATAGCTGTAGAGAACTGAAACCAGTATTATCTTAATAGTGTTTAAATAGTAATGGTACACACTTTGTTCTAGTTTAAGCTCTTTTTGAAAATAGGCAGGGGCATCAGATGTGAAAAGTAACTCCAAGAGTTTCAGGATGTTGTAATACTGAAGAATCCTGAGTTTTGCTTAGGTGCAAAATTGTTTTTATCTCACGTGGTTCCAGAAAAAAAACCAAACAAACCCGAAACAAAAAAAGGCACTAAAACCCACCTTGAAAATTCTAAAATTCTTTTCTTTTGTTGGTAGTTGATACGTAGAAGATAAGTGGGGATGGAAAAAACCAATTACAAGGGTGTCCTCCAGCAAACGCTGATTGGCAAAGGCATAAAATCTCTTGAACCATCGTGATACTGATTCAAGTCTCAACACAAGTTATATTCTTTGTCGAGAAAATTGAATCAACAGCGTTAGTGGCCTACAGAGACCTATGCAAGCGTAGCAGCCTGTAGGCTGTATTTTATATGTGGACAATTAAAATCTTAACAGGTGCAAGCAGCAGAAGATGGAACAGGAAATTACAGACTTTTTGAAGCTTATCAAGGGAAGTTGAAGATAACTACAGATTGGAGGAAAAACCCACCAAAACCCTACACCAGTAGTAGCTGACTGCTTTCTCCCTCTCCCTAAAGCATTGAATAACTTCATCTCTACCATTTGCAGCATATTCTTTGATTCCATGAGCGGATTCTTTCATCTGCTTGCTCAAGAATTTATAGAGGATGGAACCCTTGACCATTCTGTGCACAGTAGCTGCCTGGGGTTAGTTACTGACTCTGTAGCTTGTCCTGAGAGGTTGCACACTGCTTCACACCACCGTAGTGAGCACTCAGACTGCTGCCCTGGGATGTGCCTATGCCTGGGGTGGGGTTAGCAACCAACAGGTGCAGAGCATACCACATAAATGTGGAGGCAGAGAATTTGTGTCCAAGGGCACTGGGGGTAAATAACTGTAGTTGTAAAAAGTGTTACATGAATGCTAACGTTTTCACTGAGCAATGAGTTTGTTCCAAAATCTGTCCCACAAACTTCCATAGAATAAGTTTTTATCCTTGACTCGAAGTCTGAGGGGATAAATTGATGTTGGAATTTTCTTTAGTGTATAGTAAAAAATCAGTAGCGTGCTGGAGGATGAAACTGATTCAGACTAGAGCCTGTCTAAAACTTTCTGTAGTTACAAGCAGTAGGATAAAAGAGGGGATTCTGTGCTTTTTGAGTAAAACCTGCATGACTAAGTAGAGAAAACTGTTTTGTCAATGTACAGTGTTCTTCAAAAATATTTGTAAACCCTTGGGATTACTTCATTATTTCTTCTGTTTGCACCAGATCCAAATACTGTGCTGCTTGTCATGACTTAACGCAGGGATAAAACCTCAGCATTTCTCATTCACAGAGAGAACTCAGGACTTGTTACTCCATTTGTTAGCTGTGTTATGTCGCACATCTGGTGTGCTTCGACCTTTTGCAGTGTAAGCCTCAGCAGAAGGAAAACTACATTAAAAAAAAAAAAAGTCTATGCTCGTCTTAATGTTGCACTATTGCCTGCCTGCGTGCTTCTTATCCTAGGTGTTCCAGCTTCCATCATTGGAGATCTGGAGTCCACCCTTTAGAAGTCTCTGTTTCTCTTCAGACTGCCCAGATGCTATTCCTAAAAGCCCTTTTGATCTAGATCTTTATTACATTTTACTTTTTTCTTTGCCTGGCTCACCCCAGAATGAAACTGAAAGGGATGAACTTCATGTTGCAGGTGAAATTTTGCATCAAAGGACACCTGTGTTGTCTGATCCTCTGGTATTAGTAAACTGTTGTTTGGTTTTCTGCGTATTAACTGTCAGTATGTACAGCAACTACTTTTTAATCAGGTATCTAGCAATAGAAATTAAACCAAATGTAGTATATACTCAGCATATATTATCTTTACATACGTATCTACCAGCATTTAATAAAAAGATAGTGTTTCTTTTCTCGACACTTGTATTTTGGTTTAAAATGGCAGAATTCTGATGTGAACTAAAGGCAAGAAGGTGAGATTTTTCTACAGTGTATTAAAAGAATCAGACTGTGTTATTGAAAAGAATTGCAGCTACTTAAATTTGAAAGAAATCTAGAAGGGCTAAACCACCAGATTATTTGTGAAGGACTTTGAAATTGTAAAGTATTCGAATTAAAACTGTAAAGAAATTGTAAAGATGGATAGATGTGGTGCTTAGGACCATGGTTTAGTGATGGGCTTGGCAGTGCTGGGTTAACAGTTGGACTTGATGATTTTAAAGGTCTTTCCCAACCTAAATGATTCTATGATTCTATTACATGCGATGAAACAGGGAGTAATGTTGGTAGGCATGGAAGAGAGGTGTTAGTTTGAGTAAGCATAAGAAATGGGGAATCATTGTATTAGCAGAGTTTAAATTTCCTACAAGGGCTTAATGTTTCTGAACATGAAGAGATGTGAACATAAAGCCCAAGTACTTGTAGTCTGTGAAAAGTAATCCGTTTTCTTTGACTTGTCGGTGAGCAAGATGACTACCTGTCTTCAGAGAAGTGGAAAGCGTACAGATTCCTGTTGCTTAAGTTTAGTCTTTGCATACCTCTTGCATGGAATGCTCTGCTACATTGTAAGGGAACCAAATGTGAATTAGAAATTGAAGCAGGAAGAATAATGGTAGATAATTTGTGCTGGATGAAATTGGAAAAGAAGGAGAAAGATTTGGTAATGTGAACACCAGAAAAATGCTCAGAGACTGCAACTCTGGAACAATTACAGAAGCTTTTGAACCTGCTGCTGCGAGGCAAGTGACTAGAATAGAACTCTTCTCCAGAAGCTGTTTCTGCAGGAATTTCTTCTGGAATTGCTGTTCCACTGTAAGAATGGTTTTGTTCTGGATATATCTGCATGAGGGATTTATTCAGGATGGCCATAGAATTAGATGTAACTCAGATCTAGCTGTGTTGATAGGTGGTGTCATGTAAATAGGATGCATTTAATCTCTAAGTATAACTGTTTTGCCTTCTCCCACGCTTAGTTGAAACTGTCTAGGTTATATTGAAAGCTAGTGGTATTTAAGCCTTATTTACTGGCAGTAAACACTGAATTGTTTACCTGTTCCGATAATCTCAGCTGTTTAATTTTGTGAAGAAGATAGTTGTTTTATATGGAACCTTTAAACTGTTTTACTGTTTCCACTTCTAATTCTGGGACGAATGCCGGTAACAAGATGATGAAAGGAGCGAAAAGGGACACGTAGGTGTATCACTTCTAAATGGGAGCATAATTACTTTTGCTCTTGACCTCCCCTAGAAAACCTTTTAGGTGATGAGCTGTGTGGGAATGGAGATGATCATTGCTGTTGTGAGATACCTTAGTGAGCTTTTCTGAGCTGAAGTTCCACTTTATGAAAATCACCTGAAGTATTAACTTAATCTTTCAGTCTGAGTCCACAAACTTAAACTGCACAGAACTTTATTATCTACAAAAGGCTGTTGCAAAATATTTATGCTGCAACCTTATTTTTGGTTTTGAGAGAAGAATCACCTGAGCTTAGAGACAGAAAAAACAGTGAAAGCAAGGCAAAACTTAGGACCAGGACATAGACCTTTCAGGTGTACCGTATGCATGCAGATCTGAAGTTTTATACCTGCAGTTTCTTGTGCACAAACGGCACTTAGGGCCAAATGTAAATGCCACAGAAGCTGCTTTGCAAAAAGAGCTTGCTTTTCCAAAACTTTTTTTTAGCTTTGTCTTTTGTGACTCATGTTCCCTTTTTTATTTTTCTTTTTATTTTCAGTTTGCTGATTATTCTTTTGTTTTTCTTCCTATCTGTTCCCATGTAAGCCCATTAAGACTCTAATCTTTATGTGTCAAACTTTACAACTAATTTAACTTTTGAATAGGAAAACCCCTGGTTTTGTGTGACACTGTTCTTATCACTTTCCATTCTTTACGTCCCTTTGCACTGTCAGCACTGAGTTTTTGTTGGGCTTAATATAAACGGGGCTTAGAAAGGCAGGTGCTTCTGGATTTGAATTTATGAGACTTCCAGACATGGAGTGTCACATGTGCTTTGTTTTTCCTTCCTGTCTTCTTCTGTAATGCTCTATAGTCTGTAATAGGTTGAGTTGTAACATTCATTAAACCATTCCTCACATTCCCTGCTTTGAAAGCTTATCAAGACTGCTTTGATTTAGTTATCTGGAAAAAAAAAAAAAAAAAAAAAAAGCTGTTCGTGAAGGTTGGAATGGAGCTCGGGAGCAGTAATATATTGGAGATCAGATTCAGATCCCAATTGTATTATTCCTAGGGATTTATTTGCCTGTGTACACACAGGAACAGAGTGGTGTGTATGGAAGGCTTGCAAGAATGCAAATTGGACACATTTTGTTGGGACCTGTAGGGGATTTTCACTGCTTCATGATTTTTCAAAGGTTTGTTATACATCGGGCAGCCACTGCCTCTTCTTTAAACCTTTAAATCCCCGCTCTTTTTCCTGTTCTAAAGGTCAGATTTTTTGACAACTGTGTGCAGGAACAAGATTTGTTAAATCCCTTCATTTTTATTCATACAAATAGCGGCATTTAGTGAGCAAGAGTCACCTCAGGATTCAAAGACATAAAGCTCAGTACAAGCCTTCTGAACCTAAACTCCGTTCAGAGATGCATCTCTTCAGGACTGAGCCTGCCATCTGAATATTAACCCTTGGCACTGCACAGGGAATGCGCGGTAGAAATTGTGTTTCTGTGTCATTGAGTGGGCCACCTCCCCAGGTGGCTGGTGTCCTTGTAGCTGCAGAGCTGTGTGCTGAGGCTTGTCCTGGGGGCTTCCTGGATGTAGGGTTTCCAGGCTGTCATATCTGGACATACCACACTTACTGATCTAGCACTAGTCTTTTCTGGTGGGACAGCAAAATACTTCGAGTCTTTCCTGTTCTGATCCAGTGAGTGAAGTAATGGAGGTCCCCAGTGCTAAACCCTCTTGAAGCTATTTTTAGTTTGCTTTTATACAGTTCTGTGCAACTCAGCTTTGAGGAAGCTGATCTGTGGGGTGCAAATGAAAACTAGATTTCCCCTTGCTCTAGGGATGACTGGCAGCGACTCGCTCCTGGGAGAGCTGGTCATAGGCATCTATCAGTAGCTGTGAAGTCCTCATCCTCATCTTCCTTCAGTGTGGGTGATGGGAAGAAGTTTAGGACAGGGAAGATACTTTTCTTGCTCAGAAGACTAAGGCAGTTGACAGATGACATCTGGCAAGTCATACTCTAGTGTTCTGTACGATGTTGTAAACCATTCCATTGAGCAAAATGCTGTGCTGGCAGAGGGGACTTTCTGCCATGAAATTATCCATAAAAATATTTGTGTCAACATAGGGATAGTGGTGAGGGATTGTGCCTTTTTATCATCTGCTGGACTTCATACTGAAGTGGCTGTGGAGTGGCCATATTTCCTTTATTTAAATCTGTTGTAGGGGTTAGTAATTTAGGAGAGAGGTGCATCAGACAGTTGCAAAGGTTGAGCTGGGCAGAATTTTGAATGCTTATTTCATCACAGCAGGATTCTCCAAAGCTGGTCTATGTGCTCCTCAAACTTAGCTATGGTGTTTCTGTCTGTCAGCACATCTGTGGTAGTTAAGAACCATGTTCCCAAACCACTGGTTACTCTGCTTATATAAAACTATGATATAGCCAGTTATATGTGCAGAAGTCATTCATAGCATGTTTTCGTGTAAAGTTATGTACAAAGCAGTTTTGTTAATGTCTGTAATGCAAAATGTTGCCAGTGTAATACACATCCTCAGGCAGTGCAGATATGAACTGGACCTGAACCTGAACCTATTCAGAACCTGGATCTGGTCCTTTCTATTGCAGCCAGCAACACAGTATAGATAACTTCAAGGATGCTTTTCCTGTGGGCTTTTTGTGTGTTGCTGCAAAGGTGTGGGGCAGAAAGGAGAGTTTTCAGAGCCCTTTTCAAGATGTAGCACGTTTACTGGATTTAATGCACCTGAGATAACAGAAACGGTTAGAATGTGATCTGATGTTAGGAAAAGTAAAGAAAAATGTTGAATATTTTTAGCACAGATCACTGTCAGCTTGCTTTAATGTTAATGTTCTTTAATTACTTTTCTTTTAGCTATTGCACAGACACTTCTCTGCAGATGTTCTGCTGCTACCTAAGAGTTTCTGCACTGCCTTAGATGTAAATTGCATAAGTAGGTACAGACTTTAGCTGGTTGCTTCCTGCAGTGTTCTCAGCCTCCTGACAAGAATGGGGAGCAGTTGTTTCAGAGCCCTAGGGACTGCCTCCTGAGGCTGTGCCTTCTCACTCCTGTTTAGAAAAAGATCTTGATTCTGGCTGACTTCAATGCCAGAATACTATTTCGTTCCTGAGCTTGGTGTCCTGAAGCAGAAAGGTGATGGTCCAGAGTATTTTAGCAAACTGCTAACCAAATGAGGTCCACTTAAAGGCTGGCTAATAAAGAACTATTTTGGCAACCACTAACAATAATGTGTTAACTCTTCACCTCTCCTGTGCAAATGACTTTTGGCTGATAGGTGAAAACATGTGGTGAGCAAGGATGACTTGAGCTTGACACTAGCAAAAGGAAGCCTTCTTGTCATTGTGCTCAGTGACTGTACTGATGTGTATATACCCCTCATTTTTGGAGTGCGTAAAACCTGTCTTGGGTTCCATATCGATCTGGGATGAGAAGGGTTTGGGTATGGGGACTGAAGGGCATTGTTGGCTTTCTGAAAATAACAAGAGAACTAACACCGCCTTGGAAAATGACCTCTTCTGTGGAGGAAGTGTGTTCAAACAGCATTGGTAGAATAGCTAAGCAGACTGTAATGGAATCTGTTGAAAATTAACCTTGGTACTTTATAGATGAGCCAGGCCTTCAGAAGGGTTTGACCTGAGTAGCAATTTTAAACATAAGGTCATGGTTAATCAGTCAGAATGAGAGGGAAGGGGAGTAAAGTGCATAGAGCTTGTCCGTTTTGGTGATTGCTTTCAGAGACTTTGGTGTTTCAGAGGCTTTTCTTTTTTTCTTTTCAATGATGAATCTAAATATGTTCCACCCAACTTACAGGAGCCTCAGAAAACTGGTGAGGAAGGCCATTTGGTGGGCATTAAGGTAACAGCTAACTAAAAAGGCATGAATAAAATCAAACAAAACAAGAGGTAATTGTCTTTTTCTGCAGATAACCTGGCCTGCGGAGTTTTGATTGTGCTGATAATGTAGGCCAGATGTGGCTTCAAATAAACCATGAGAAAGAAATTTCTCTATGCATAATGAGATGTCTGGAAGCATAAAGGATTAATCTGTTAATTTGTTAGAAAGCGGGATGAAATTTATTTCAGAGATGCTTACTCTGTCTCTTTTGAGTAACTTTTTTCTTATTGTCTTTGTTGGAAAATGTTTGGGATGACACCCTTCCCCCGCTGCTCCCCCGTTGCCTCTTGAAAGACTGATGAGAAGGTTTCCTTGGTGTTTAAGCAGCAATGGAAGCTGATGACAGCTGCCTGATCTGACTCATCTCCAGCTTCATCCTGGTCACTTCTCTTAGCTGTTTGGAGATGACTTACATCTATTGAAGGCATTTGAAGGACATATTGTCATTTTCTCTTCCTTTTTGAAATTTCAATCACATTGATGGATCCCTTGTATTGTTAGTAATACATGACTGTAAAGAATGTAGTGTGCAGTCACTCTGTAAATTGTTGCTTAAAGGATGATGTTCCAGGATTTATGGACTGGTAAATGACCAGATGGAGAAAAGATAGTAGTGAATTTTCTTTTAAGTAGCACTGAAGGTCACATTTTCAAAGGTTGGGGTTTGTTGGTTGTTGTTTTGTTTTGTTTTGTTTTTTTAGTTGAGGCTTTCTAATGCCAGAAATTTTGATTTCTCTATATAAATCAAATTATTGGAATGATAGCATGGTTCCTGCTGCTGCTCTTGTTACCAGAAACAGAGGCAAATGAATAATTCTGGTGCCTGTGTGGGCTTTGAAGTAACTTGTGGCTGAAAGCAGAGGGAGGCAGTATTTGGGAATGAAATGTTATCTGTGTAACCCGGATTGGAAGGAGCAGAAGACTACAAGTTTCCACATGACTTGGGACAAATTGCAGTGATGAATAGAAGTCATTGCAAGGAGCTGCCTTGGAGCGGCCGGTTAGGAGCTGTAAATCTGGCCAGTTGATGGCACTTGAAGCAGGGAATGACATGTCTGGCTTATGCCTGGTGTGAAGGAGGGTGCAACTGTTGTTCTGCTTCAACAGCTTTCAACAATATGCCGGGTGGATGGAGGGTCCCAGACAAATGTAATTAATCAGGTTTGGGGGTCTCTGAAGTGTTGACAGAAGCATTGTGTAGGATACAAAACCAGCTTCTGAACTGCAGCCGCTGGATTAACTTTGACCAGTAGGGTTTGAAAGAGGCTGAATTGCAATTGCGTAGCAATTGGTCTGCTGCAGGGGTGGATTTTCAGTGGTGGTATAAATCAGACTGGTATAATTCTGATTGTCACTGGTGAAGCGGTGGTGAAACGGAGTCTATGTTCTCCTGTAGCATGTTTTAACCTTAGCTTGCTATTTCCCTGTATCAGAAAGGAGATGTGGCTGCTTGTGGTGTTGTGCATCCCCTGGTTCTGGATGGCACTCTTATTTTGTCTGCTGTTAGTTATAGCAAACAAAAATTACAGCATTCACGGAGGCTAATAATTTCTAGGATAATCAAATCTGGCTTCATTGTTACTTGTCTTTATCTTGTCTCATATTTTTTACTTTAATCCCTTGAATTTAGAATGGTCGATGGTATCAGTTTGAGTAGTCAATATTTGGAATAGCAAGCATGGAATCGATCAGGCAGATTACTTGGTGATAGGTTTTATATTTTACCTTGATACGATGGAGTTAGACGTAGTGCTAAGGAGAAGCACTCAACTGGCTACCTGGAGAATTTCCCCTTCTACCAAACAGGGGCAGTTTCCTTGTTAAAATTTGGCATTTAGATTTTTGGAGCTTGTGTATGAGCCACCTTGGGGAGGGGATACGAGGGGAGAGACTTTCTTTTCTTTGTAGGAAAATCCACTTTAAAGACTGAAAAATGGGACTAGTTTGTGTCAGAAAAGTACTTAGTTTACTACATTACTATTGCAGGTAAAAATTTGTCTCATCTAGTAGTGCTGTCTTTCCTTTCAACCCCCCAAAACTGCAGCATGTCAGCTTTGTCTGGACAAATACTAACTTTGGTTTCCTACTTAAGACTGAGTTTTAAACAAAAGGCTGGGATTCAGTTGGTTTCTTTTGGGACAAGAAATTCAGTATGTCCTCTGAATGTGTAGGTTATGGAGCACAGAATGGTTTTCAAAGGCTGTGTCAGTAAGCTTTTTTTACACTGAAATTAATTAAAAATGGAGGTGTAGGGGTTTTGTCTTGAGCTGAGTTGGGTTTTAGTGGAAGTTGACTTTTCAAATTTGGGAATAGGGGAGCCAGCTAGCCTAGGCACAAGTGACAAAAGCAGGTCTTAATAAAGAAGTTGTCCTTTAGTGACCTAAAACTTATGCAGCCCGAGATGTAGGCGGTTGCGATAGTGGAGGTAGCCTGTTACAGCATCGCTTTTCCTGTGCAACTGACTTCTATGCAGAAATTTCAGGTTAATATAGAGGACTTTGAATATACTCACCAACAAGATATTTAGGTGAATTGGTATTTAGATGAATGGAAACTGGGAAAATCACTTTGGCTATCTGTGCCTTAAATTTCATATTTCACAAAATTAGGCTAGAGACACCAACATGTAATGCATTGAGAGACAGAAGGCTGAAAAACACAGTCATATTGTGAACTAGCTGTAAATCATACTTAGTTCTCAGATTTTTTTTTTTTTTTTGAGCAACAAAAATTTCTTAATATTGCAATGCAGCAAATTGTTCTGCTTTTAGCTCTGCCTCTAATTAACCTTTTCTAATCCAGTAAATTGACGTAGTATACAAAAGTTGATTAAACCTAACCTTCAGGAACTGCTAATAATGCAGTCATATGATGTGGTGAATGGAATGTGGCAAATAGCTGATGGGTTGCTCTGAGGGGCATTGGATATGGGCCCTGTGCCTCCAAAAATTAGACAGCCCTATTAAAACAGTCATGCGTTAAATAACACATCACCAGGTCCCTTTGTGTTTCTTTATTCTCATCAGGTGTCGGAAACCATTAGTATCAAAGTTTTCCTTTTCAGTTAGATAATAGGCATTATGAAGTGGAGGAGAGAGGGGAGGCTGTGGCCAGCAGTCCTCGTACTGATTAAGGGTATCTTCCTAATTTAGATCTTGTTGTGTTTTGTTTTTTTTTTCTAGACGGGATCAATGGTTTGCTTCTGTGCAACTTGCAGGCAACAGAATTGAGTTTTCATTCTAGTCTCGTAGTGTCAATAAGTTGTTTTCTAGCACTGAATGTGTATTGGTAGGCAGGCTAAGTAAATGAAGGCTGCAGTGTGAGCTGAAGGACAGTATGTAAAAGTAAAGATGAGTATGTACTTTTCCCCTCAAATTAGAATTCTACAGGTGTTGTTTTTTCTACTCTTCCTTGAGTTTTTAAAGATTACTGGTAAATGAGATGCTCAAATGCAAGTCATGCAGAGGGTACTACAATAATGTGTTTATTTATGCATGAAAATACCCAGTTTTCTGTTATCTTTGCACCATTGTTGTATTGTGTGCAAGTAATTCCCCCCGCCCTGAATCACTTCTGTAAGCAATCACTTTACTCCCTGCTAAAAATTTATCTATACTTGAAATGTTAATTTGTTTTAAGGGAGAAGGTGAATTTAAAGCACAGCACCTTTTTCTGCATAATGCCATGTATGGATTACCTCTCCTCTGTTTATCATAGTCCATTTTGAAAGTTAGTATTGAATAATAATGTGTAAACAAAATCCTAATGAATACCTCATTCTTATTCATTGAGTTGTATCCCTTCCTCTCCCGTGATGGAGTAGGTATTGGCAGGTCATCAAATTGTACATTAATGCTTTCCTCTGTCCACATTGTGAAGAGGATGAAATGCCTCCCTTACTTGAATACATAGGTGGATTTAGCTAGAACTGGGAAATAAACATAATTCTACTTCTTCCCCATACATCTGAGCAGTTCTGCTTCTGAAGTATTATTGCTCTGATATTTAGTTATCGATCGTGTCATTGTTCAGCTGCGTACCTTCCTAGGTTAATGAGAGTAAAGTAATCGGGGAGCAATTTCACAGTATTTATTTTCTGTTGTTAGGGGATATACTTGAATAAAAGTTACGCACGTGGAGTGAGTAGAAGATTTGGCTTTTTTTTGTTGTTTTTTTGTGGGGTTTTTTGCTAGCTTTTACACTTTAATTAATTACTTAAACGGCGAGGCAGTTGTTTTCCTTGTATATGGAGGAATAACTCTTTTTATGCTCTTGAGGGAGCACAGTAAAGGAGTTCATCTCCTGGGAAAAACTGCTCAAATTAGAGAACTATGATCAGTCTCCAATGCAGTGGAGTGCATTTGTTCTCAAACTGTTAATTCTAGTACTTTGGGAGTCTGCAAAGCTACGGTTACTGGCTTGCCATAGATACAGAACGGTATTCAACAGTGATTTCAATGAAATGAGTTCACAGCAATCTGGTGACTAATTGGAACTCTATTGGTTAACTCGAAGTGTGAGTTAGTGCTTTAATGTCTTTATTTTAGTGTTATTATTTGTACTTCAGCAGTTCTCAGAAACTCCAAGTGTAGTTAAACTAGTTGTTTTGAAGCGCTGAGCATGCATAAATGGTTCAGTTAAAAGCGGTACAGAGCAGGAGAGAGGAAGCACTGCAGCCACTTTACAGGTGGTAAATTGAAGCACAGAATTAACTTTCCCAGGTTCCGTAGGAAGTCTGTTGTACACACCTTGAGGAATTATATCCGTGTTTCTGGCAGATCTAATCTGGCATCAGACTGCAAAGCTAGCTTTTAGTTTGTGGCATGCTGAAGTAGATTGAAATGAGAAGGGATTTCTTTACTGTCATTTTTGCTTTTCATTTTCATTTTATATTTTAACTTGTCCAAATAGAGAGACTCTTCAGACATGTGCTTCTCCGTTCCCTTCTTTCCTTGATATTACAGAGAAATTTCCCTGAGATTGTTTCTTGTAGAGAAAGAAACTGGAAGACAGTTGTGGGCAGAAGAATTTAGTAACTTTTTTGAATATTGGCTAGAAACCCTTTAATAATCTTATTACTCTCAGTGGCATCTCATCTTCATGGCAGTGAGGATTTGCAGTCAGTTACTTCTATCCTAAAATATTTCCGTTGTAAGGAACGATATTTCTATTGTATTATATTGTGGTAGACTGTACCGAAATTTTCTGAGTTTTTTTGGACTGTTGACATGATTTTTTGGTACAGCTTGGTGAATACACAGTGCTGGAGAACCAAGTCTCTAAGGACTTAAACTCCTAAGCAGAGAAGCTGCCATTCTTCCGCAGACTTTCTCTGTGTTTGAAGTGGAGATGTGAAGGGTGGGAATTTCTTTATTAGCAGGTTTGGGGCGCTGTCCTTTTTTAGTCATTGGGCATGCTGATCAAAGAAGGAAATGAAGTAGTTCTCATGGCTGGAAGATGAAGACTGGGCTCTGCAACAGCTGTGGCTTCTGGAGTCATTTCCTGCTGTCCAGCTCGTGCTCTGTATTAGATGATGACAGCACTGGGCAAACTTGACTCATGAGCTAAAAAAAATCTAAGGTCATCCTGTCATAGGCTTTTTGCACTTGTGGTGGGAAGAAAAGTTTTGTGGAGCTTTGACATTATTACTGATAAACTTAGTACTGGAATGGCTGGACCTGTTTTATTGGGGCCATGTTGCTTGTTTTGAAGTGATTGGTGTGAGCTAGAAATAGCTCAGGGTGTAATACTTCCTTGCCTGCATTTGCTCAGTGCTGCTTTGGGGCTGTGGATTCACTGAGGGAACAGTGTCTCGACAAGATGGTTGAGTCTTTTTCCTGCTAGATGAGCATACTGGATGACTTATAAGGAGCCCTACCTGGCAAAGACAACATCAGCACATAGCACAGGATACTGGAAGCATCTCAAATACAAAATATGAATTCTAAATTACTTTTCATTCATTGATTCATATACAGCCAAGGTCAGGGAAGAGGTGGAAACATGCACGTGCAAGATTTAGATTTCAGGACTACCTTCTAAACCACCAAAAACACAGGTATAAATCAAAATTCTTTCGCAGATACTCAGTAGCCTCTATAATGTGAATGATACCGTTTTGTGTCTGCTATAATTCTCCAGTTGCTATTATTGCACTTGGTGTAAATATTAAAGTGCATTTGGAGAGAGACTGATCTTATTTCAAGCAGGACTCCTTTTCTTATCTCTGAATGTAGGCTTTGTAATGGGAATTCAGGCTCAAGGTGGTCATTCTTTCTCATTATTTTGAATTCCTTTGTGAGTCTTTAGAGGACTTTTGATCCTTGAACTGGTTGTTTAGCATTTTTTACCTTAATCACCTAGCAAAGAGAAGGAAGCAGTTGTTTTCTTGCAGCTATTGCTGTGCTCACTGGCCTGTTGGTACCTAGTGTTTGCAGAGATGATAGCAGCTTTGTCATAGACACTGAAGTTGCCTTCTGCTAACGTGGGCATTTGTTAGGCTTCGCAGACTGATGCGTAGCTGGGACTCTAATCATATCTGGTTGTCAAGAGAGAGCTCTATCTGATTTCTGCGCCTGATCAGTCACTGACTGATATGACAGCCCATGTGTCTGATAGTGTTGAGCAGCAGGTAAGTGCTGACACTTTGATTGGACAGGCCACGGTTTGGGGATTGACAGCAATGTCTGCAATGACGTTGGAAGAGCAGCCAAGAATTTACTTTCAGTGGACAAATGGGATTAGTTACTATGTTTAGCTGACATTAAGCTATAAATTATCTGAAAGGTGGAAAGACACTCCACTCAGAGTTCATGTAGAATTTCCATTTACTGATCTGGTTGCACTGGGTCTGAATGTTTACAAGGGTCTTCCTGTACCATGTTGTGTAGGTTTTTGATGGATGTTCTTGGTACTTAATTTGTTACACCATTCAAAGAACCCAGTTAGAAATAAGGCCTAGTTATCCCAGGTGCTGTGTAAAGACATAGGAGCTTACATTATATTACCCTTGTTCTGAAAGCAGTCAGGTATTTCCTTAAAATTTGGCTAGTGAGTATTTACGTTGAGGGTGATGGAGTTTCTCTTTATAAATAATTTAATGTTTAATGGTTGTTTAATT
Source organism: Baryphthengus martii (assembly GCA_013396935.1). Lineage (NCBI taxonomy): Eukaryota > Metazoa > Chordata > Aves > Coraciiformes > Momotidae > Baryphthengus > Baryphthengus martii. Next base: position 76,782 of record VWZK01008564.1, on the reverse strand, counting down.
CTTCTGTCTTCAAAGTACTTGCAGGCACACATTTATTGCAGTAATTCTTAGTTTCTTTTCAGAAGTGGAAAACAGTCTGCCCTGCTCAACTCTGCTGAGATAGTGGATGGCCTTTGGTACTGCTTAGGCCTCTCCAACTTGCTTGTAAGAAATGCTTAGCACCGAGTCACTCTTTATCCCTTTGTGCAATTACCAGCCTCAGCAGTTCTCAGCTTGAGTTTTAGGGCTTTTTATTCCCAATATTCAGCCTCCTTCCTCAGCAAAAGCCATTACCTGTTCTTTTAAGATAAAGTATGTAAAACAAGTATAGCAGAGCTAACATCTTGTAGGTGTCACAAAGGGTGACCTTCAAGGAGATGTTTATCACAGTCCTTAGATGACAACAACTTTCTTTTTTGGGTCATAGACTTTTGTCTCTTAATTCACCTTTACACAATTCCTAAGTGTAGGTTTGTTGTTTTGTTTGGTTTTTTTTTCTTGTCTAATAGGTTGTATTTTAGTCACTTAGGTGACTTCAGTCAATAAAGTTTGTTAATATTACTTCCTAAATTTTATTTGACCAAAACTAGCTCTGACAGAAAATAGAGAGAAGATAACTTCAGTCTCTGAATAATAGGCAGTATATATAAAATAATCGTTAGCTTTAATAAAAAGGTGGTTTGTTAGTTAATTTCTACCTACTACTGTTTGTGGCAGGAAGGTGCAGAGTGGTTTGGTACATTAAAATGTCATACAAATTTTCCTCTAAGCTTCATTGTAAATTGTCTAGTAATGGCACAGCCACAATTCCTGTTTGAAGTGAACCTTAGGAGAAGGAATTCAGTGTGCCGCTCTACAAGCTTTGCTGGCTGTCCTTTGCTGCTGCAAAGATTTTGCAGCTGAAAAGGGAGAGATTTCGATGGTCATTGTCTTAGAGCTGACAACTACTTTGCACACATGGTGTTTTTGGGGTGGCTGGACAGCTGGTTTTCTCTTACAGTGTTCTCTTCTGTTGCGACATTTTCTCTGTTGCGCTTTTTCTTACTATGTCATGTAGATTTAATTTTGTGTGTGTGTGTTATGAAGGATTTCCCTTGGTTTGAGTGAGGATCCTTGAGGAGAAGTCTTATGGAACAAATGAGTAAGAGAGAAAGGAAAATAGGTGGTTTGTGCTTACAGTTCACAGGTGGCGCTTCTTTGCTGTATCTGTACTGGTAGGGCTGGTGAAACTTATTTCAAGAAGAGTCTGTTAATGAAATAATTTAAAAATTGGCATGTTTCAGGATGCAACAATTGTAATTCCGTCATCGACGTGTGATTTTACAGAGACTTCTGATACATTTTTTTGACTAATGTGGTATTTAAAGTACTCCAAATTGTTGAGAGAGACTGGATTTTTTTTCATTCAGTTCTTTCCAGTTATTGGTTACCTAAACCTTTAGTTATTCAGACAGACTTCAAATTAGAAATTACCAGCATGTATATTCTCTTTGTATTTTTTCCTTTGCAGAACCTTGTGATTCCATCTACAGAGAGGTACAATCTCAGATCCCAGAGCTTGCCTTTGTGCATCTCCACAGGTGTAGAACAGTATTTGCTTTCAGGCCTCAAGAGAAGATTGCCATAAATAGGAGAATGGAAAGCTAGACCAATTGTTCATGCTCTAGAGTTAGTTGTGGGCAGATGTTAGCTGTCTCAAGGGTTTTCAACACGTTCGCTCGGTGACTTTCTGATTTTTTGAAGCAGACTTCCTTTTCCATGTGAAATGCTTTCAATTGCTGTTATTTTTCTTAGTTCTACATGTAACTTGCCATTAATTATAAAGGATGCTAACAATATACTGCAGTCCCTCAGCTATTTGAGTTTTGTGTCTTTGTTCCTTTTCTGGTTGGTGATATTTTCTGTTTCTTTTGAGAGAAGTTGATATTGCTAAATTTATTTTGCAAAAACAGGACGGAGAACCCTTCTCTATGAGGTAATGTTTCATCAAGGAGGTGAACGAGACTTCATCATCTTTATTTTTTCTAAGCTCTAGCACTCAAGCAGTACTGTATAAGAATAATCATTTATGCAAATGCAGTCATTTCATGCGTGACCGTTTAAAAGGACTGAAATTCAGACAATTGCAGGTGTGAGAGGCAAATATTTTCACTGAGTCAGCTTTTCTGCAAACATTTTTCACTTAGACTAACAGCGTTGTGGATATCAGCTTAAGCTAGCAGATGAGATTTAGAGTATATGTGGTAAATTAATGTTCCCTTTTGTTCCTCTTAGGGATCATTTAATTTTTTAGGTTTTTTTTTTCCTAATGGATGAAGGCTTCCCTGTGCACTTCCAGTTTCACCCACTACCTCATGCTGGCAGTAAATAGCCTGAAAAAAATGTCATTTGCTGGGGTATTGTTTTTCTGTTTATTGGAGGTGACATGAGCAGTGGGGCAGCGGCAAAGAGGCCGTGTTGCCATTGCTAAATATACATCCCTGACAGTCTGATAATAGGTTCCAGGAAGTTCAGTGGAAAATTAAAACAAAGCAACATTTATAGCTGATTGAACTTGAAAAGCAGTTTTCATGTTGAATGGCAAATATGTGGACTTCAGCATTCCAGGAGACTGATGCAGCTCCACTGGATGGGCCTGACCTTGTGTGCAGAATGGACTGTGGACACAGCAGCAGGCAGAATGGCTTCATCTATAGAGGACTTCATGGGGAGGAAAAATTTGCTATCGTGCACAGAAATAGTTCTCACATACGCCTATATTTATACAGTGTCCACAGGTCTGAATAACATCTTTCGTTTGAGAGTTTTGCAGCCTGTTAGCACTACAAGAATGTCTGGGACTGGGACTGTCTTTGTGCCTGCTAAAGTGCTAAAAATACCCTGTCATCTACCCCCTTTCTGAATCTGTAAGCAGAGTTTGCTTTTATTGGTTTTGTAAAATAACGTGAAGGTTACAAATGATGTTCTCGGCTGTGGTAGGGGAGATTGAGTGTCGAGGGCTTTATTTTCAATGTCTTGCTTTCAGTGTTTAAAAGAAACACACACACGCAACCTCAGAAAACAAAGAACTTGGGTGTTTAATGTGTATCACACATTTTTGGTTTATAAAGAACAAACACTTCTAGAAACGAAAGTTATCAGGGAGAGGAAAACTAGTTTCTTGCTCACGATGTTGTGTCAATGAGAGTTACAGCTTTCACTGCTCAAAAAGCAAATTGCAAGCTGGACGACTGTCTTTCACTGAAACCCATCTTCTAAAAGTAGATTTGATGAAGACTGCCTTGTTTAAGAGAGCCCAGAAATAGAATTTTTAAGCCAACTACTCCAGTTTTTAAGTACGTATTTCAGGCTGGACTAGAATGAATGTGAAAAGACAGCTAATGACTAATGGCTCCCATTTGGTCACAAGAGTATAAGGTTTACTACTTTGTTTCTTTTGGCTGGTACTCTGCCTTAGAGTCTGCACATTCAGTATTAAGGGCGTGCATCCATGAAAGCATGTCGAGTGCTCAAGCCTTTTGCAGTCGTAGAAGTTTGGCAGATGTTACTTTGCTGTTGGAATAACCATAATGGTATCTGAGGATAGTTTCATGTGAACTTAAAACCTTCAGACCTGGGGGTAGATATTTAATATTTCTCCTTTATTTATTTTTTTTTTCAATAATAATCTTGACTCATGGGATGGGGAGTTCTGTTTCATGGGGTTTGAAGTATCAAACTCGATATATGTTAGTTTTTAAATCAGCCATTCTAGAGTTAAAAAACATTAAATGTCTATGCGGTTATACTGGGTATCTGGTTAGTTGTCCTGAAAAATACATTCCAGAGTCTGCCTATATCTGAATGTGTGTTTGAAGTATAGAATATTCTATCCATTCAAAAATAGCACAGCCCACTACACAAAACCTTTTTCCAAGCATCTGGAATGTTTTTTGCTGTGTGGCCTGTTGGAATACCTTTACCTTTTAACTGGTGCACTGGGACTTGAATTCTGTGATCGCTGAGGTCTAGTGGAGTATAAAACCTGCACGCATTGCATCTTGTTGAATCTTGACTTTTCCTTCTTTGTCCTTTCCTTAAACACAAACAAACAACAACCCAAGACAAACAGATGTAAGAGCGTGAGCTGTACAATTGCTTGCTGCCAGATATTTCTCATATGAAAGAACAGCAGATTGTTTACAAATACTGAAAATGTCCGTCTCTACTACATTCTGCCTCTGCAAGGGTTGGAGGGTGCACTTAATGGATCCCTTTCCATCTGCTCAGCTGCATGTGTTGTGGTGCCACTTGAAGTCTGTTTGCTGTCATTTTATTTTGTAAACTTGGATAAACTAGCACCATTCCCTCACATCATTTACATGTCAGTATAACAAAAGTTCAGGACTTTTTCCTGTCATATTTAATATGGGGATCCTTTCCCGTTCGTCAGTTGTGAGCCATTTGCTTCCAAGCAGGTGTACCATATTCAGCTCTGCACTGTATCCACACTGAGGTTTTGAGACTGCTCTTAGTGTCTGGAGCTGTTAATAGCTTATGACTGCCCTGTCCTCCAGTTTAACCTGATCTCTGACTTTTTTTTTCTGAGGGTCTAGAGTTTTTCAGTGAAGGCAGGGAATATTGCTGACTCAACTCCCCCCTTTCCAGTAGTGTTTTTCCCAGCTAGTTTCCAAGATGCAGCTGTTTGATGCTTGTAGCTTCTGTGGCACTTTGAATTAACTGTGAGCTGTAAAAAGCTACTCCTTTTTCAGCACTCAACTACAGCTAAATTTGCAGTAGACCAAGACTGACTTCTGATTTTTTTTTTTTTTTTTTTTTTTTTTTTTTTTTTTTGTCCTGGTGGTTATAGTTGAAATTCTTACGTGTTAATGGAGGTCCCTTTGGGACCTTTACTGGTGCTATGATGAAATGCAGCGCTCTGTCAGAAAATACGTTTAGTTGTATGTTTCAGTTTAACACAAACACTTGTAGGAGGGGCTTCCTCTCCGTTTTTAAGAGTAATGATCATTCTTGCCAAGAATAAAGCAAAGCAAATCTGTCGGAGTCTGACATCCTTTTTAGCCTTAATGCTATGAGTTACTCTTTCAGATTCCCCTACTGCTCTCGTCCTCTCTAAACACAGCTCATTTTGGCCATTAGTTCCACAAACTCATTTGAAATGAGTAATCTGTGATGAGTAATGAGGTGTGCGCTTTTATACGAAAGAAAACAAAACAAATTGGCCGCTGTGCAAGCCTTTCAAATTCCTGAGTGTGATTGGAGGTGTGGGTTACAGGAGAAGCAGATAGTGAGTGAAAACAACTCTCTGCCGGGCTCAGCTGCTCAAAGTATTTGTGGTGTTGTGTGTTTATTTATGAGCCTGTCTTTGCTGGGGATTCGTTGCCCTGTATCCTGGTAGGGAAGACTCAGAGGCAGAATGAGGAAGCCCTCATTAATCTTCATGCTCTTGTTTAGAATTTCTTGCACTGCCTGCTGCGGCTCCTGTTGGAGCTGGGGCTGGCCTCTCGCAGTGAATTGAAATGGCTAAGATTAATATTAATCCCTTTAATACTGCAGCTCATGATATAGTCATTAGGTGACTTGGAACTAATCCTGCCCACCTAACTAGTGTGATTTATTAAATACACATGGAGGATTTAGTGTGAATACAGCTTGGTGGAATAGGCATCAAATAAATACCGCTGTGTATCTCTGTTAATGCTGGCAGATTGGGACACAATTACAGGACAGGCTGGGAAGAAACAGGAGTACAAGGGATACTTATACGGTTCAATGAAATTTACCTTTTTTGGATTAGCAGTAATGATTTTTCTAGCTGGACACAGCAGGTGCCAAGAGGTAACCACAACCTAAATGATGTTTAAAAAGTAGAATTAAGAGATTGGGAGAAGCGTTGGCACACGTATACACTGTGCTCAACACTAGAAATTGCTCGGCTTCCTTGCTCTATTGTGAGGATACAGCAGATCCTCTTGGTTGTCTGCTCTGATCCTCCCGATGCAGTGTACCAATTAACATCCCATCTGCAAACATTCAAGGTAAAGAATAGGAAGATGGTTAATTAGTACTAAGCTGATGAGCATTAACCTGCTATTTCAAAATAACAGTTTTGTGTTACAACGAGTTGCAAAAATAGCTTGCTTTTTTCCTTATGTGCACGAGAGAGGACTCTGTGGAATTGTTTTTGATGGGTTATTTACTGGTTTTGATTAAGAAATGATTGTTTGAAGAAACCGAGCAGAAAACTGTGTTCTGGGCAAGGAGTCTTTGTATACACAAAGCTATGAAGAGATGACTTCCTGACATCAGCCCTGGTGACATGCCCATTTTGACATGATGGGGAAGTGACATCAAAGGTAAAGTTGATCATTTTCTAGATGCTGGCAGTAGAAAGTTGTGAGAGTTTAGGAAATTATCTCAATCTGATCATTGCCTGTTAAAGCTGACAGGCTGCAAGATGCTGCATTGTGAGCAGTACAGACGTCCTTACTTATTCTAGAAGGAATCTTCGTGTGAGCTGGTGAGGCCATGCAAAAGCTGGCAAGAAAAGATTAAGATCTGTATGCAAAGATTTTAAGATTTTTATGCCTATCATTTGCTTTTTGCATTTTAAATCTTTTTAGTTAAAAACATGAAATGTGAAGCTTTTCTTGAGACTGCTTCTTTTGAGATGCTTTCAGTATTTTGCTCATGAAGAAAGAATGAAAACATGGACCCAGCGCAGCTGGATCGGTAACGTTTAACTGGGTTGTGGCCAGATTAATCCTTCCCAGAATGTGGTGCAAAGGGGCAAATTTGTTAAACTAGAGCTGCGGGCTGGAGAGGCAGAACTGAGTGTGAGGGACAGATCTCGCTGAGATGTACCTGACACAGATTCAGAAATGATTTGTCAGTAAGTTTTATTTTTCACCTGAATTTTCAGGAAAAAAAGAAGAAAGAGTCCTATATCTAAAGACTACTTGAACTGGAGAGGAAGTATCTCTGTGGGAAGAGGACTTGCCGTTTGTCCTACTACCTTCATTAATATTAATAAGAACAGAAAGTTGCGTTTCAAGTTGAAGTGCTTCCCTAAGCAGAAATTTGGAAGATGTCTGTCTTATCACACCAGTGTTTAACAGACTAGTCTTTCTGTGCAGTGGACAGATATTATTGACCACTCTGGACCAGTCTGTCACTCACAGTACCAGTCCGATACATTGACCATGTTAACCAGAAGTTCTTCCAAGGAGATTTTGTTTTCTTCCTGCTGCTCTCAAGCTTTATTAACCATACTATTTTCTAACCAGATATTTTGCTTCCACAAATCCTCTATCTTCTTACATTTTTGTTTGTTGGTTTTTTTTGTTTGTTGTTTTTTTGTTTTGTTTTGCCTTTTTAATTTTCTGTACCTAACATTTCTTCCCAGCTTCCAAAACTTCTGGGTTTGGACTGGATCTTGAGATGTAACCCAATTCTGACCATACTAAGATCTGTGTTGCTGGGATGTTAACCTTAAAAAAGGGACATAGGAGACCTTATAGTGTTTTTCTTACCTTTTATTACTCAAGATCAGAACATGAAGTTGTCTGCCACTTTGAGTGTGATTTTTTTTGTTTTGTTTTTGTTTTGAACTATGGAAGGGAAAGCCAGCAATGCGTTATTGTGATGGCAGCAAATAATTTTTCAGTGAGATGGGTTAAAATGCCGGGCCTGTTTCAAAGAGGGGATGGGACTCGGTTTGCCTGCTCAGTTGTCTTTATCAGTCAATGTGGGAATACAGCTGTGACTTCTCATAAGAGATGCAAGGTCATGCACTGGTTCTTCAGAGACCATATACAATTTCTGATAGAATAAATCTGGCTGTAGCTAAGGAAATTCAAAGTATGCTAAATATGAAGCTTACTGAAATATATGGTTTGGTCTTGTATGTTTGGGATTTTTTGTTGTATATTATCATCAGTTCTGAAATAGGATTTTCTGATACAAAATTATAAGATTATAAAAATAGTTGCTGTCCTTTTTAATGATTCATCAAATCAATGTATGTTGGCTTTATTTTATATAGATTTTGGACTTTACTGAGTAATAGTAGTAGATCCCTGATTTTCCTCTCTGACTTTGAGGTACCTGCTCCCCAGCCTCACCCCAAGTCCCCTCCCTAGCACTGCTACAACTCTTCCATGGCTAACACAACAGTGCAAAAAATTTGTTTGGTAAACAGTGAGTTTCCATTATATGTAGAAGGATCCACATATTCTTTGAAGTCTCATGTCTTCTGGAATGCTAAGTCGATTCTTACTCTGAAAACATACTAGAAAGGTAAGAAACTGCTAGGACTTATTCCAGGAAATTTAGATTTTAATGTGGAGTACAGCAAGATACATAATGTTGCTTCTAGAAATCCTGATAATGAGGGAGCAGGGAGAATTTTTTTTAATTTTTTTTTTTAGCTTGCCTGGTGGCTATTCATATCTTAGTCAGGTTATTTCGAAAATAGTTGCCTAACTCCAAAAATTTTATTTTAAATGGGCTGCAGTTGCGGTTTTTGTTACTCTGAAAAGTGCTTTTCGTGTCCTAGCTGCTTGCTGTCCAGGTAGTCACATTTGTATATGCTGATATATGTTCAGTGGTTGCAGAAGCTATTTAGAATACAGTGAAGCAGAAGCTGGTTGAGGGGGTTTTACTGTGAAATGCAGCATTGACTGTGCAAAAGGTAACAGCGTGGCTTAGAGACTGATGGTTGCCTATTGGTACAGTTAAGGCAATCTCAGCGGAATTCTGTGAGAATGTCATCATTCATTATTTGTATAGTAGCAAGTAAAATGTGAGGGTCTGATATTTCTTAAATGCTCCTCACCAATGACTTCCTAAAGTAGATAAATGCCTATAAATTCAATTACTAAACACTGTAAAGCATTTGATGAAAAATATTTTTGAATTGAGCAACGTCTGAAAATACAATTTATGTTTTGTTTTAATAGTCTAAAGAACTTGGCTTCTTTATAAGCAAGGCAGCTGCTTACACTTTGAAGGAGGACTTGAAAATATAAGGGACTGTTTCCCACAAGATGGTAGTTATTGAAAGAGGAAAATGTTAAGGTGGTACAAAAGATAATTTCAAGAGTTAAGGTAACTTCATCTTTTCCTTTCTAAAAGTTATCTTTAGTGCCTAAGATTCCTGAAATTAAAAAGAACCACACCTCAAATCAGACACACTTTAGGAGCTTTCCCAGATGGCATAGTTAATAATAAATATTGATATCTTGAATTATAGATTAGTTTCTAATATCTTCTGAAGTCTGTCTTCCTAGGCAGCCTCCCTAGTCATCATCCATGCATGTAGGTGGAAGAATAAAGACTGCAGTCTGATACGCTATTAAGTAATTTGCCGCCTTCTCCTTGGATATTATATGAGGTACCTTAAAAAAAACAGCTGAATAAGCTGTCCAGACTGCTTCTGGTTTTGATGGCCTCAGACATTGAAACCTGTGCCTTAAAGGCATGAGATCTTTGATAATTAATTTTAGAGTTATTTAAAATAGTTTGAGCTTTGCATTTCTTTTTTTTTTCTTTTTTTTAAGTGGCCCTCTAAATCCAAAGGATAGAGCCTGTTGTAATCTCAGGATTCTCTTTGGACCTGAGCCCTTGTGAAACATTTTTCAGGGACGTGGCTGTCAAGGTAGAATTGTAAGAATGACAGAATGGCTGAGTTTGAAAGGGACCTCTGGAGGTCATCTGGTCCAACTCCTCTGCTTGAGTAGGGCCACTCAGAGCTGTTTGCTCGGGACCATGTCCAGGCAGCTTTTTAATGTTTCCAGGGATGGGGACTATACAACATACTTTGAATTATTGGAAGTTACTAACCCACGCTCCTGAATCTGAACTTCTACTGGTTATAATTAAGTTTGTGATTAGCACTTAGTGGTCTTTTAAGGAAGTTACTTTCCATGGCATGTGGAGACATTTAAAAATTTTTTTTAGCAGTTTCTTAGCCAATATCTAACAACATCCAGTATCGAACTACATCCAATACAGAAAAATGCCAGATTCTAGGTGGCCTTTCCCTCTGAGACAGAGAGGAATGTCTCCTTAGGATCTGTAGCTAACAGCAGTTCTGTAGTCTTTGAAGTTCAAGGATTAGTTGCAAGTATATATTGCTTGTGAGAGCACTGTGGTAGATGGGGCAGGAAGTACAAGTCACTGTCAGTATATGTAAAAGACTGTAAGTGAACACCTCATCGGAATTCAGCTGAAGAAAACAGACTCACAAAGTTCTTCTATTTTCCTGGGATATGACTTGGGGAGGAATCATGTCTGTTTTACCTGAAGTCTTGGTTAGTGTCATTGGACGAGGACATGGGAAAGAGGGATGTTGGTTTGAGGGGTTGTTTTGTGGTTTGTTTGGCTTTGGGTTTTTAAACTTTTTTTTTTAAAGTTGATGTGTCCATTCCTGAAGAGAATTTGGAGTGTGAAAGTAATTACTTAGGTCAGCTGGGAAGTCTGTTAGGTAGCCATGGTGAGAGCAAGTGATTTGAGGTTCTTTTGTAACCTTTTAAGTTAGTTTATGTAGTGAAATGGATAGTGAAAACTGAGGCAGTAATTCACTCATCTGCTCACCCTGCATTTTCTCGTTCCTGACAGGGCTGATGTAGTTAATCAAGGTCTTCCCCACCTGTCTTCTTTTTAAATATGGATATATAATAATCCCCTTTGGAAAAGGGCAGAGCAGAAGATCTCTGTCCTACCTGGCACAGTGTTGGGCGTCCTGGAGATGACAGTAATCATATATCTACTTCTACTTTAGATATTGTTGGCCAGCTTTCTGCTTTTCCCGGTGTAGCATGGTGAAAAATGCTTTGAGGAGCCGAAAATGTTACTGTATATTTAATCTACTGTTATTTACTGATTATCTAGGGAAGATAAGTATAAGTTCTAGCCTCTCTGTGTCTATGTTGTGGCATTGATAACACCCTTTGAGATCTGTCCTTTTGTTGAAGGTGCATCTTTTATTTTCTTAGATTTTTTTTTTTCCCCTTTTTAAACACTTTGCTACCATTCTGTAACAGAACAATATTCAGTTAGAATAAAATCCTCTATTACAGGTACAAATATTATTGATTTTGTCTGTCCAGTCTGTTGGACTTACTCAAGACATGGAGATATTCACTAAAATAATGACTGGCTCTCCAGTAGAAAGTTTTCGATTTCCTAGACTTCATACCAGTGTGGATGACAATAGTATGCCATTCCCCTCCCTCTCATCTTTCTTTATGAAGAAGCAGAATAGGTTGAAGCAGAAATTACAGGCAAAATAGCCTATAATTTCTGAAGCCGAAGAAGTGGTTTTCTAGCTGTATTGTGCTGAAGCAGTTAAAACTTCTTTGAGAATCACTCACATCATGAAATACTGTATGCTTTCTGCTGTTGGCTCTAGAGGATTGCAGTCTGCTTTCCTTGTTCCTTTTGCAGTCCACTGCTTTCAGACACTTTTTTATTGAACAGCCCCATAGCTGTAGTCTTCGAAAAATATGTAGGTTTATTTAGTCTGGAAAAAGCTGAGGGGGACCTAGTTGCAGTCTTCCATGACCTAAAGGAGAATCACAGTAAAGACAGAGCCACTTATCAGAAGGGCCAGGAGATCCATAGTCACGATTTTTTAACAGGAGAAATTCCAGTAGGGTGTAGGGGGAAATTCTAGGGAGAATTAAATACTGGAGCATGGGAAGAGAGAGTGGAATCTCCATCCATGGAGACTTAAAGTTTGACTGGACAAGACCTTGAGCAACCTAATACAACTCCAGAGCAGGACGTCGTGTAGGTGACCTCTGGAGACCTCTTCCAATCCAAACCTTTCTGAGGTTTTGTGCTGGTTGATCTTGATAATTCTTTATCTCCATTGTGTAGTTAGCTCTGACCAGCAAAATACTGCCTGTTTGTCTAAAACACTTTCAGTTGATCTTTAAAATCCATCTGCGTGTGCGCACACATGTGCACGCTCTTCCCTGTTCACGCTCTATGGTTCCTCTTTTTACGTACTCAGAAGGCTCTTCAGCATCAGCTCAGGTGACAACTTTGCTGACAAGTGTGGTCTGAAACAGCAGAATCAACTCTGGCAGACCATAGGCTTGGCTTTCCAGTATGTTCCAAAAAATGTGGAAACAGGGAAGGGAAGGACTGCTTCCTTCCATTTTTATTCCACCCGCTTTGCACCTCATCTCTGCTTGAAATGTGAAGTGAATATGAAGAATTCTGCTGTTCCCCAGAGCATGTCATTATTCATTTGAAGGAACCTAGCAGGTGAAGCCAGTATAGAAGGAGCATTTCTTTTTCTCCACTCTCTCAAGTGTACACAGTTGTGGATGTTTGTACTCAACAGAACCAGTGTGAAATTTAGTCACAGCCACAGCATGTGTTCCAATTTTCCAGGGAAACTTTCTCCCAGCTGTGGGTTAACCCTTTCTCCACTTGTCTTTCTGCCTCTCCAGCATTTTGGGAAATTTCAGTGGGCAGTTTCTGTGATCAAGGAAGCCTTGAGAGATGGAAGACAAATTAGATCTCAGTGGTCATATTGGGGAAAGGAATAAGATTAAGTCAGGTTGTGTTTTGATGGGCTGTTTGTAGGTTTTGGATTTTGTTTGTTTGAGTTTTTTTAGTTTCTTTAAAACAATTGAGACACTTGTATTTTTACAGACTTGTTATACATTCCCTTCATGCCTCCATTTTTGCCATATGCTAGTGGCAAACTTAAACTGAAGTTAAACTGCTGCTGCCAGTAGTCTGTAGGTGCAGTTTGCCTACTGTGAGCACTGCCATGCTGTTGTGATGGTTTTTGATTGTTTTTTTGTTTGTTTGGGTTTTCTTTTTTGTTGTTGTTGTGTTGCTTTGTTGCTATTTTTTTAGCAGACTGTTGTGCTAACAGTGAGCATTCCTTTCCTTTAGGTGGAACGGAATCTTTCTGTACGTATATTCTTGTTCCAGTTTTGCAGTCACTTGTTAAGAGACCTATTATAATGAGGAATAAATGTGTTTGCCTCAGCATGTCTTGAATTATGTTTTTGGGGTATCGGTGTATCCTTAGGTAAAAGAAGGAAGCTTCCCATCAGTGTGCTGCTATAAAATAAACCTGCTGACTTTCCTCTTAAGAGAGAATGTGCATTCATTCCTAGATTTAAAATCCTAATGTTACTGTGATAAGCAGTCCTTGTCTCAAAAGCCGAGTAATAAAAGTGATTCCGAATCACACAAGAGTGAGTCATATTTTACACTATTCTCTGACAGAACATTGCCATCTGTGTAGAAAATATGTACTTGGTGTTGCCTGTAGGAGGCAGGAGTGAATAAAATACTCAGTTGTAGAGGGAAGGTGGTACTTTGTAGCACACTGTCTTCAGCTGTCTTTCTCGCCAGGTTAAGTTATGTTGTGGCTTCCTTTACCGGCTGCTGCTCTTTTCACTCATTTCTCTATTTGGATTCTCTTTTGTACTGTGATTCAGTCCTTCACAGAGCAGGAAAATGACATCTTCAGCCTGCCTGCTGCCAGATCACAGCAGTTTCGATTGGAAACTTAAAAGCTGAAGCAGGTGCTGGAAACTCTATTCTCCCCTTGGTCTGATTCATTGAGTGCCAGCCTTCAGCTGAGGAATGGGGAGGGGAGAATTGATTTTGGACTGATTAATATTTGTAGTGGTTCAGACAGTAGTGTGAAGGCCCCATGAATTAACTGATTAAGGTGCTGCAGTGCTACTGAGGGAGGTTTTCTAGGTCTAAAGTTGTGACTCAGGACCAAGGTACTGTTTGTTTGATGACCTTAATATCTACAGCAGAGGCTATACCTTTTTAAGAGAAGACAGGAGCAACATACTCTATTTCTGCTAGTTTTCTAGAAGCCCCTAAATGTGATAAACTGTGGTCGTTTTTTATTTTGTTGGTTTTGGGTGATATTTTTTTCTTTCATTTCGGTCACAGGATGAGTCTGCAGCTTCTGTTTAGAAGACTGACTTAGAAAATCACGAATGTTTTCTGGGGATAGTTCTGGAACGAGCTCCTGGTTTGTGTTTAGTTATTGCAACTACGAAACAGTAGAAGATCTGAGAAAGGAAAAACTTCACTTGGTGAATATTAGAGTTAGCTACATTCATAATGTACAATGTCAGAGATTTGTTTGTTTTTTTTTCTGTTCTGGTAAGCACAAGTCAGAACTGGAATAATTTAGGTAGCAAGAGACCTCTGGAGGTCATATATTCCAATCCCCTGCTGAAAAGCAGGACCGGCTTGGAAGTGAAATTATATTCAAGACTAGAGCCGGCTGTATTCTGAATATCTCCAAGACTGGGTCTCACACTACTTCTCTGAGCAAACTGTCTTTCCCAACATCTACTCGGCATTTCCCTTGTTGCCGCTTGTGTCCACAGCATTTCGTACTCCTCTGCATTCTTCCATCACTTTATTCCTGTTAGAAGAGACACTTTGCCTAGAAGTGTAAAGTAATATAAAGAATGAAGAAACATTCTGGCTCATTTGGACTAGATTAGAGAACTTTTTGTGTGCTGTCTGGGAGAAGAGACATGAGTGCTTCTGCTGTGGGCTTTTTCAAGAGCTAATGTTGATTCAAATACAGCCCTGTACACTCTGGGGTTTCTTGACCTGTAGTGTGTAACAACAGTAGCAATTGTGGTTTAACAGCAAGGACTGAGTCTTGAATATGATTACCGATTGAATTTGGATCTTTGGTTCCAGACCTTGGTCTAGAAATTGCAATAGTCTTTCAGTTGTAGGGCATTGAGTCCTCTGGCTTATCACTCAGCATTGACAGGTGAAAGCAGTGCTAGGAGGAGAAGACCCTACAACTGGTTAAGAGGTGTCTGAGGAATGATTTTTGTAATGCTGAATGAGCATGTGAGATTAAAGTGTTTCGAAAGGCTTATCTTCAGGCAGTGCTTAGTTATTAGCCTGAGCTTTTTGGAAACCTAATTGAGATGTTAGACTAAAACCTTTTTGTAGAAGCCTTTTATTCTCACATCTGGAACAGAACTTACATGTTTTCAGTGCATATATTACCTCATACATCATTGTTGTTGGAGAGCAGTGAAAGAGTTAAAGTGAAACATCAGTTAGTTTTGGTGGCTTTTTTTAACCACTCGTAATAGGAATAACTTGCTTCTGCTCATCACTGATTCTCCTGTCTGCTTTTTTTTTTTTTTGGTTAAAAACATTCTTTTTAATTTGGTGTGATAAAACATCCGTTATTTGTAAGTTGATTGAGCATAAAGCATTTCATTATAAAATGGTCATCCATCACTGGAGGCTGGGGGGCTGCAAAAAACATTAACTGTGCGCTTTTGGCTGGAATGCAGCTTCTTCAGAATAATGCAGCTTCTGTGTAAAGTATGCAGCATAAAAAAATTGAGAGTTCAGGAAAACAGGTGCTTGCCTTGCTCTCCCAGAGCTTTGGGATTTCATCCCAAGTTTTTGGAAGGGCCCTCGAAGTCCTTCTGTTACCTAAAGTCACTTTCTGGTTTTAGGCACTGGCCTCAAAGCTGAACAAAAAGCAGCTCTGTGTCAAGCAGTTTCACTCTGAGAAGGCTGTAAGAATTTACTAGCTGATTCCCTGTTGCTTTTTTAGAAAATGATGTACATATTCATTGCCTCATTTGTTAGCTCCTCTGAAAGTTAGGTTGCCTTTCTTTTAATAAAGTTCCTTAACACTGACACCCCAAAAGCGAGCGACCAAGCACTGCCAGGTTGTTCCTAGATGGGACTCCAGTATGTCCCTGTTAATTTCCTTGATACTTCATAAACTGAACTACTGGTTTTCTGTGTGATAGATTATCAAGATTATTTTGATCTTAACTGGTGTTATACAGTGCTTGTCATATTTCCTTAACTTAAATATGAATTTGAAAAATAGCTTCCTTCACCAAGACTTAATGTTTCGTTTTGGGGCAACATGGGATGATGGTGAAGGGTCTACAGGGCAAGTCCTGCAAGGGGTAGCTGAGGGAACTGGGGTGGTTTAGCCTGGAGAAAAGGAAGCTCAGGGCAGACCTAATTCCTCTTTACAGCTACATGAAAGGAGGTGGAGGCTGAGCTGTTCTCCCATATAGCAAGTGATAGGAGAAGGTGAAACAGCCTCAAGTTGTTCCAGGGTGGGGGGTTAGATTGGATATTAGGAAAAAAATTATTCACAGAATGGGTTGACAAGTCCTGGAAGAGGCTGCCCAGGGTTGTGGCAGAGTCACCATCCCTGGAGGGATTAAAAAGGTGCTTAGATCTGGTGCTGAGGGACGTAGTTTAGTGGTGACCTGGCAGTTCTGGATTAACGGTTATACTTGGTAATCTTAAAGGTCTCTCCCAACCAGAACAATTCTGTGACTCTGTGATAAGAGCAGGAAGCCTTTATTTTTATTGGATTGCTATTGCTGTGAGCTGCTTTTTGGAATTATTTCCAGGTGATCTGATGTCACAGTACTTAAAAAGGCCAAATGTGCCTTCTTTTTCTGTGAGGAACTGAAGCAGAGATGAAGTGACTTGCCCAAGAGCGTGAAGGGAAGGTGAGTGGCAGAGACTAAGCGTAGACCGATTTACCTGTCTGCCATCAAGGACCGTGCTACCATCTCGTGCTCACTTTATTTGCGTGTGTGATTGTATCTTGTCAGGGCAAATTCTGTAGGTCTAGGCTTGAAAAGAAAAAGGAAATTCTTCTGTCTTTTCATGCAGTCTTGGGAACAAACACCGTTGAAGTATAATGGCTCCATTCCAAAGGTCAGGGCAGCACAAATGCTAGGGGTGAGAGGTTAAAGCCGAGTTGTGTCCACTGACGTGTTCAGTGTGTGTTGCGCATTTCAGCTGGGGAGCCGGGCTGTGTTGTGCCCTAAGGGAAAGAGAGGGGGATTGAAGAAGCCCGCATAAGTGTGTGAACCGGGGGCTGACTTGAACAAACAGCACTGTTTATCTGGTTGAGTTGAAGTTTTGTGCTGTGCTGTCACTTTTAGATCGCTCTTGCTGGACAGCATGCAGGCAGTGATGGCCTTCATAACAGTAGGACAAGATCACTCAGTTGAGATTCTGAAGCACTCTGGTGTTTTATTCTGTCATGAAATAAAGACGTGTTCTTGGCAAGTTTTCTTGACTAAAACAGTGATTTAAGAATGTCAGTTATGGGCCTCACCAGCAAAGATCATCTCTTGCTGGGGGAACAGCTAGTTCAGATTGAACCCCAGATAGCACCAAAGTCTTGCTACTTGGAAGAGATAGTTCAGAACGATTTGTGTACAATTTTTTTTTGTTTTTTTTCTGCTTAAGGCATGTTATTTCTGTTTGAGTATATAGATCTACTGAGTCTGGAGGAGCAGGCAGAATAGTAATCAAATACTTTTCCACCTCTCACCTGTTAATAAACTTGGCTCTTTCCTTTGGAATGGTGCTTTGAGCCTAGTAATTAGTTTGTTAATGAAGGCTGACTTGCTGTCTTCATACTCAGATGTGGTGAAGTATAATGCTTAGTCTCCCAATTGGTAGAGAAGGCAACTTGCTTGTGTGTTCCTTTGTCCAGGCTGCAGTAAGGGCAACTAGATTTTTATGAATGTGTGGAATCTCTTTGTTTCTTCTTTATTTATTTATTTAGGTAATTTTGGTTCTTCACAGACATTTTAATGTTTTATAGATGATTGATGACTTCAGGACATGGAAGAAAAATTATTCAGTGGTGTTGGGGGCTGAAATAATATTGTTTCCATGATGCCCATCGTAAGATACTTCGTATTTGTTGATCACTGAAGTTTCATTGCATTCATAAATCTCTTCAGTTGCAAAAACTGTAAATGAATGTTAAATCTTGGGCTTCTGCTTCCCTTCATGAACCATCAGCACCTTGTATCAGTAGATAACTCTAGCACATAGCAGTATGAAGAAATTAATTTCTTTCCCCAGTCCATTCTCAGGAACGTAATAGTCACTTATCGTTCTAGTTACTGAGCTGCCTGTTAATCGAGGCAGTCTGAATTTCTGCTTTTGTGTAATACACGGATTACTGATTGCTTCAGTTATTGGAGGGGGGGGGAAGTTGGTTAATGTTTTTGCTGTTGTAGTGTCTTAAATTAAGAGTTGGATTGGCTGCCAGCAGGCAAGTCTCTCCTCTCTGCTCTGTTCGTTTTCTACTCCTCTAGGTTTGAAATTAATATTCCCATGATGTCTCACACCCTGCTCTCCCTGGGGCTCCCATTTTGCGTCTTTGGTAACTTAGTGTGTTGGTTCTTGAACTCTGGGCAATCGTGTTTTGGTATTAGCACTTGGGAATTTTACTTTCTGGTAATAACATGGCAAGTCACAACGTCTCCTAGATTAGTTCAGGTTCGGTAGAAGAATTGGTGTAAATCATAACAGCAAGGTAGGTTAAACATCTGAGAGGTTTTTGTCTTTAAAAGATTCTCTTTCCTCTTGGGCCATCAGGCTTTTGTTCGTTTCATTCTTCTGATTCTGTGTGTTTCACTGATGCTTTTTAGATTCTCTGGCAACACAAGAAAAGTCTTGGCTTGTTTGGGATTTGTTGTTCTTCAATTTTCTTTTAATTTTTCCCCTTGGCACTCGTGGCTTCCCTTGAGGAAGAGGTAAACAGAACGAGATAACATCCAGACAGCTAATTGATGATAAAACTATAATCTCTTTCTCCAGCCTCTTAGAAATAGTGAAGCTTTCCTTTTCACAACATGATGAATTTGCAATGAGAGCGCTATTCATTGCATGGTAGACACACAAAGCTGTGGAGAATTACTGTGCTTTAAAATACCCAGGAAGAAGTTTTAATTTCTCCTGGGCTTTTAAATTGCCTTCTTAGTTTGGGCCTGGTACCATGCAAGATGCGTAAAATATCATAGGGAAGCAAGTCCAGTGACTGACTAGAGTCCTGTAGAGAGTCACAATCTAATTGCTCTGCCTTCGACATGTGCCAATTTCTTTTAGAGAGGAAAAAGAGTGCTTAAACTTGACACACATCAAACTTGTGCTGTCAGTAAGATGGACGGATCCGTCTATCCTCTGGACTTGGCAGTGTGCAATGCAATTCCCCATAGGTTTCATTTAGCCTAGTCGGCCTTGTTAGAGTGGCCGTGCTCTCTCTCTCGTATTAGGAGGGAACCTTGGGAAACCTGGCCCTAATTCACAACAGCAGCAAGATCAATAACTATCAGTGTTAGGTCAAGGGCAGATGAATTTGTCATGGGATGACTGCTTTTTGCTTTGGTTTAGTTTGGTTTAATAATTTCATTTAGAGTTGAATGTCATTGGATCAGAGGAGTGCCCGTGGGTTCTGAACTTCAGAGCTGGTGCAGGTTCGTCAGAAGAACTGGCTATTATCATGTGCATGGTGATTTTCTGTAAGAAATCTTTGAAAACAATTTCAGCTGGTTCTAAAGGGAGACAAAAGGTAAAGCTTACCTGCATTTCACTCACCCTGTTGTTTGGGAATGCTCTTTGTTTTGTTTGTTTGTTTTAAAGTTTCAATTAGCTATGAAACTGATTGCAATTCAGCTTACTAGAGGTCTTTTGCCTTGTAGGTATATGGAAAAGTTAGTTTCTCTTCTCTGGAAGTTGGTCAGAGATTCTTATTTAAGTAATTTCTACCCATGGGGAAAAAAAAACCAACAACAAACCAACCACAAAACCACAATCAGCTTTTGTAGAGCTATTGAGCAGTTCAGTTTTCTGGAGCAGGATTAAGTGCTGTTACAATTGACACTAGCAGTTCAGAGCTTGCATCTGTCTGAAAAAGCCACAGAAGTAGTTGTGTATTCCAAAACTGTAGGAGGCTCAGATCAGCAGTGTTCCCCCATCCCCTTTCCTTGGGAGCAATCTGACTCTCTGTAACTGAGATACAAATTTATTTAAGTAATTCTGAATTTTGTGGCTTTACAAACCTTGGATCTTGATCTAATCTTTCTCTGGAATGTGCTGGTGTAATCAGGTGTTGCTCTAGTGCTCATTCTCTGGTATAACAGAGTTTCTAGAGAACAAGGATGGATTAGCATTGAAGTTTCACTTAAAGGTAGATGGGTGTTATTGTTAACACCGGCAATAAACACACTCATGGGAGGCCAGTTTGAAAACAGTAGGGTTTTACTGTGTAGAGTTAATTGATTTGGTGCCTTTCATTGGAATGGTCTTGTCCTTTCAGATGTATTCAGACCACAGAGTGGGAGGAAATACTCTGGGATTCGTAACAAGGTCTTCTCCCGGTGACCTTCAATCTTGCTATACCAAATTACCCCTCAGTTCACTTCAGGAGCTATTCTTGGTTTGAACCCAAGGCTTTTGAACATAACCTCTGACTAATAAGTGTCAACCACAGCTCAGAAAAAAGTTTAAGATGCAATTATTTCCATCTCTGCTGTCTCCTCAGTGCTGAGAAATAAGAGTGGAATTAAACAACTCTAACTTTTGAAATAAGCTGCTATCCCAACAACTCTTTTTATTTTTCTACACTCAGCAATCTGTATGACTGGTATTAAAAATTCCAGGTGAAGTAAGTAGTTGTTTCTGTTCGTTAAATCCATCTGGATAGAAACTGTGAAAACTTGTGCTTGGTGTAGCTCCATGCTTCCAGTTGATGATGTTTGTTTTCCTTGTGAATGAAGTGAGTATATTCCACTTCTCATAATATAATTCTCTCTGGAACAGAATACTACATACAGCTGGATGAAAAGTGCTTGACATAACAGTGGAGATACAGCTGGAGTTTTCAGAGTAATTTTGGCTGAAGATACTCTAGCAAGTACCTGCTTCTGAAAAAGTGCCCAGGGCTTTTTAATGGACAGGCAGAACGGCTGAATTTGAAGCATGGTGTCAGATGAAGCCCCAGATAACTAATAGCACTGTGACTGCTCCTGCTTAACTGGTAGAGAGAAATAATTCCTATAGGAGACAATATTTTAGTTGAGTTTATGCTGCGCTGACAAGAGGATATCAACAGTCAAATGTTCAGTATGCGTTCTGTCATCCTTCCCCAAAATAAAAATCTCAGTTCTAAGGGGCACTTCAGATCTTGGCACTATGGGACAATCATTTGTTAAAGTCATGTTTAATGAAAGGGAGATAAACACATGAAGCTGGAGTGTGACAAATGGGAGCATTTGTACCATTGTAATGAAATTAGGCAAACAGAACAGGCTTGACAGCTCTGGGTTCCCCCTGTCAAACTGCATTTGTAATTCTAGCCTTGCATTCATGTGTGGCTGTGAATGGCACCGTCTCCCTCTTGATATGGTGGGCCTGGGCCCCTGAATGACCACTTTAATTCACAGGGAATTAGCTTTGAAAAGTATGTTTTACAGGCATACTGAAAAGGACTGCAGTTAATTCTTACTTCTCGTTCGTTGGCTTGACTACCCTTTATTTTAGGCCTATGTTTATTTCTATCATATTTAAAGCTTTTGGTAACATTTTATTATAGTAAAGTATTAATTTCAGAGATGCACAAAGCTTGCTGCCCCACATCCCCATGATGAGCTTGAATGCTGTGGTGTTGTCCCAGCAGCCTTTTAAACTAGCTTGCAGTATTTCTGTGTTCTGGAAACTGGGATGTAGGCTCCTGAATCCGCAGCTTCTCCCTGGCTGTCAGAATCTAGTTCTCCTCATCTATTAAGAGCTTAGATTGTCATAAGACAATGATATTTTTGGGAACCTGTAGAGAAGGTCAGGTGCCTACTCTCTTTGACATCTTATTTATCAAGTTTAGTGGAAGTTGCCATCATTTTCAGGAAACAGGACTAGAGATTTCTCTGATCACATTAGCTGCTAGGTCAGACTATGGAAGGAGCACTCTGTTCTCTTTTCAGGTAAGAAGAGTCTCTAGAAATGTGCTAGGCATTGCACCGTGAAGCAGGGGCCCATTTGGACTTTGCAAGAAAAACGTGACCAAGACAACCACATAAAACCCCTTGAGGATTCTTTTCACCTGAAAGCTTGACTATACACCAAGACTGTGCGGATGGGAACATATGTTCAGGAATAAATGAATGCAGGTCATCTAGCTTCCCTTTTTAGCACTTATTACCCTACATTAATTGGCTGTTAGTGAACTGGAGTTAAATGTTGGACTGAATTTCCTAACTAGAAATTGTCAGGGCGTGTCTTTCCTTGCAGGTGCAGAGCGGCATGTGTTCCAGTCAGTCTGGAGAATCTGGCTTTGAAGTGGGGAAATGGGCACCACTTCTGCTCATCAGCTGTAGAGCTACTGAAATTGTGATTTTGCTGAGGGCCCTAGAACTAATATCCATATACTATTCTGTAGCTGTTACCTGACTGGCTTTATGTAAAGCTAATTGAAGCTCTGCAATTTTTTTTAGAGGAGCAAGGTACTGTAATTCTGTTTGCTGGATTTGTTAATCTCTAACCAACAGATAATCACAGGACTAACTTCAAAGGAATTTCTGCTTTCCCTGTGATCCTGCGTTTTCATCTGGGTGAGATTAAGCCAGAACTTATTCCAGCAGTTAAGATTTCAGAAACATTTTGAAAATCTGAAGAATATGGCTACTCAATACTTTTAGATGGTTTTAAAAGACAAGTACAATTTTGTCCGTTGTTCCTTGTAACTTTTCTTCTCTCTAACTTGCTGAGAGAGACTGCAGGGAGTTCTCATCCTTGGTGAAAAGACAAAATATTTTGATGTTTGGTGAGTGAAATGATAATAAAATGCATATTAAGTCAGGTAGGCCAGAAAGCCAGCGCTTGCAGAAAGTACGTTTGATGGTGATTCAGGAAGCACTCTCTGGTACCTCAGTCTTCTGTGGCATAGACTCCTTGAGCTCCTAGGCAGGAGTCCTGAAGAGCTGGGTTTCTGCTCTGGTACAGTGTTATCTTTGTCTTTTTCTCACCTTAAGAAGGAAAGAGAACGCCTGTTCATTGTACAGTTGAGTGTGCAAGCAGGGAATGTAATAGCACATGCTTGAAGCTTTGCTCTTGTCTGAACTTGTCTACGTTGGAGAGGTGCGCGGGATACAACTGAGACAGCCTTTCTGAAGGCTGAGCGTCAAAGGCCAACAGCTGCTGCATAAGAGGAGTCCAGGTCATGTGGTTTGGGTTGCAGTTGCCTGTCCTGGGGACAAATGATGTTGAAATAACTTGTCATAAACAATTTTTTCTTGTTCATTTACTCTGATTCGGAACGCATAGCCGATCCTGATAAGAGTCATTCAGGAGTGAAGAGTTGAACTGCCAGAGAAAGCAGTTTATGTGAGCGTTTTAGATCAGGAATGTGCCAACAGTGTGCTAACAATAAGAAACCTCTTCCGAATGGGCACATGCTCCTGGACTTCAGGAGAAAGGGGACGCTGGAGGTCTAATGCAGCTTGTTTACTGAAGTGCCAGAACGGCTGAAATGGGAGTTAGATGCTTAAACATAAATCAGGTGTTTAAATATCTTTATAGACATGTGTGTCTAAGCACAAATAGTCCATAGGATGAAGGAAGGAAGGAAGGCATTATGGTCTAAAAGGAATTCTGTCCTCATCTTAAAATTGCCAGTCTGAAGAACTGACTTTCTGATACGCTACTTAAGACATTATTTCCCTTCTTCTCAGTCTTCATGTACTGCTTTGGGGTAGCTGAGTATTTCTGGGTGTAGTGCTGATGCTGGTCTCTGCTTCCCTGAAATTTCATTGAAGGGACCTATATGAAAAGAATGGAAAGTGCTTTCCAGCTAGTTCCCAGAGCAGCCCAGGATCTCCATGTAAGACTGTGTAATGTTTTAATACTATTTTCCCTAGATCTGAGTAGACTGTAAAGGAAGGCTGCTTGTAGAAATCCATAGTGAAATTTTGATCTCCTTGTGGACACTTGTTCAATTTTTCTTCTGGTAATACCCTATGTTGAGGTCATGCTTGCAAGACTGGTGGGTTTTGTAGTCGTTTTTTGATTTATTTTGTTTTGTTTTCCCCAGAGTTGAAAGTAGTTACCTAAGCAGAGAACAATCCAGTGTTTTCTAGCTCAAACACTGAGAAGTGTCTCATGCTAGAAAATATACTTGGAGAAATATCTCTCAGCAATTCTCAAGTATCTCACTGGTTATGGTTTTCTCACTTGTAATGCCTGAACCCGGCACAGCAAAAACCAGAGAGCTGAAAAATCAGGACTGCTTTTTTCCAAAGCTTTTGTAAAAGTTCAAGTATGTACTTCCAAACATTCAATATTTACTTTATATAGCCTTTGTTTTGGCAAAGGAATTATTGAAGTTATAATTGATTTTCTTGCCCTTTCTGAGGTTCTCTAGATATTTTCGGGAGAGCGTAGCGTTGCTTTTACAGGTAGGTGCCAAAAAAGATCAAGGCTTTATGTAGTGTCTCTTTCATGAAGTTTTAACTTGCTTGGCAGAACAATTCCCTTTAAAGACTATGGTCCTACCTTACCAAATATTGTGAAGAGCATTATTACGTTCCTGCTGTTCTGTGCTCTAGATTAAGCTTGAGCTATGGTAGTAAAAGCTAGCATGGAGTGCACCTTGCAGGTGTAATTACTGATCTGAAAGGGCTGACAGATGGGTTCTGAACACTGCCACCTTCAATGTATGAGGCTATGAAAACCTTTTGGGGAGAGAGCTTCTGAGATAACTTTGCTAGGCTCAACAGGATTGAGTTAAAAGAAAAGGGCTGATCTTTGACATACTAACTTGTTTACAAAGTTTTTACTTGGTTGAAACCTTCGAAGTAGCTTTAGTGCCACTTTCAGATGGTGAACTGATAATTCAGCCAATGAGAGTAATCTGCTTCAGGACAGAATATATCAAGCATAGCCAAGCATGAGTGGTTTTCTGCACTTCCAGTTTTCCTGTCGAAGCAACCACCGTTACCGAGATTGAGTTCTGCTTTGAAAAGGGAGCTGGTGACCCCTCTAAGTCCTCAGTGCTTGCAAATGCTGCTAGTAAGAAGATCTCATTGTAGTAATCAAGTGTATACTCCTCAGATGCAAACAGTTAGTTTGACTGGTGCTTCACTGAAGTTTAGATTTCAGACATTAGTCCTTTAGTGGGTAAATCTTGCACTAAAAATACTTTTCTCTTGCTTAGTATATTTCTAATTTTTTTTTCCAAGTAGCTAGTCTGAAAGTTTTACAGCATACACAGTCAGTTTCAGAGAGATTAATGTAAAATGCTGTGTTACTGTAAAAGCTAGTCTCTGAATATCAGGGAAGCTGGTCAGAGTTGCTGTGTAATCAACAGTATGTGTTCAATCCTAAATTAAATCCTAACTATGACAAGCCATTTTGTGATCTTCATTTAAGCTGAGAATTTCAGTTAGACCGCAGGGAAATCTAATCTTTAACCACATCAAGATTCACAACTTTAATTGATTGAAATAAAAATAAATTAAAAAAAAGAAACTCTCCCCCGCTCTTGTAAAGAAAACATCTATTTGTTGTCCCAAAAATGGATCGATGGAGAGTGTGGTAACCTCTGTATCCTCTGCTGACAGCAAGTTTGTCTTAATGATCTCATTCCATATGTGCATCTCTGTACATCTGCGAAAGTCCCAGTTTTTGTACTAATCAAGGCACAGCTTTTCCATCCTGGGTCTCATTGAGTTGATAGAGGCTGGAGGAACTGAAATGATTATGATGGTGCTGACTGTTCTATAGAAGGGAACAGTTTGGGGAAAGAAGAGTTTGAGTGTTTATCTGTAGAAATCTTACTATATTTAACATTGTCCAAGTGCTTGTACCTAGACGAATATTGTATAAAGCACACTTAAATAAACGTTGATGAAAGCGTGTCTTATGATCCTCTGTATTTCCATGAGCTGTTAAGAGGTGACACAATTGTAATGTCACACCAGGATATTGTCTGACAAATTGGGGGAGTTGTTCTTAAGCCAGAGATTGAATCATCACGTTCCTTTTAACCTCTCACCAGTTAGTGGTGTTGGCCTGATTTGAACTGGTGGCTGAAAGGTAAGAGACTGCATAATGGTTCCCAAAGTTCCTTTTTTTAATTGCAGTTTCCCTTTCATTAACACCAAAATTATTGCACTTTGATGGTCTTAACTATTTAAAACAGAAAAAACCAAACCCTGATTTATTCTTCCTCTTCACTTCCTTGCCATAATTTTGTCAGTTGTCTTAACATACTTTCTGGTAGGCTTTTAATTTTGATATTTAAGATTTTTCAATAGGAACTGTGATAAAATTAAATTTCATTTATCTTAAATTCAGGAAGGTTTCAATTTTTTACTATTAGTATTTTTTAAAGTAAAACAATAGAGGTACATTGGTAGATAGAAAAGTAGCAGCTTGTCTAAGGATTCAGGAATTACAGGCTGTTTTTCTCCGCCACCTCAAAGAAGCTCATATGACAGTGCAATTTTGGGTCATCAAGAACAGAAATGCTAGTGTTCCTGTGACACTATTAGCCATTAGACTTGTGAACTTTTATTAGGAATAAAGTGTAGGTTTCAGCAAATTAAGCCAAGTGTTTGTACTTAAAATATTTCTGGTCCCAGGATTACCAATGCACTCTTTGCCCTGTATACTGGCTCTATTGTGATTGCCTTCACCTGCTTTCTATTGTTTTCTCTCTTAAATCCTCCTCAGGACTCCTCTTACCTTGATTGCTTGTGTTGTGTTTTGTGTTGCTTTGCTTTGTTTCGTGGGTTTGTTTGTTGTGGGTTTTTTTAAGTTTTAGCGGTTTTTTTTGTTTTGGTTTGGTTTTTTGTTAGTTGGTTGGTTTTGGTTTGGTTTTTGGAGTGGTGTTGGGGTTGTTTTTTGGTCACTTTCCCTCGTTCTCTCAATTTTTTTCTTTTTTTTTTTTTTT